>CM036549.1:9445701-9705701 GCA_020745685.1 Tautogolabrus adspersus | reverse complement strand
ATGCTGATGTTCTAAAATAATCAAAGTGAAGTATCCTGGTAGCTTATATTCCTTTTATTTTAATTCCAACCTTGTGGTTATTAGGATTATTTCACCGGTAAGAAGGCACAGGGGAAAGATTTTTAGATGAGTAGTCCATTTTCGGTAAATTGTAGTTTCACCACGGCAAACCCACGTCACTAACCTCCGCCGGCGTCGCATTATTACGTCGCCTAGTGGAAATGCGGTCGGATTGTCAAAACAGCACGATCGCCTTTCCCTAATTCCTTCATGAATTCTCCTAACACCTTTCCTTAACCCCGAGAGGTGTAAAGAGCACTTAAATATTCTACTCAAGTAAAAGTACTGTTACTTTAATAAAAAATAAAAAGTAAAAGTACCAGTTTAAAAATGTACTCAAGTAAAAGTAAAAAGTAGCTTGTTGAAAATTTACTTTAAGTAAAAGTTACTAGTTACTTTTTTTTTTTTAAATGTGTTTATCGCTCTGAGCTTTCGCGGAGCTGCACGGAGCTGCAGCGGTGATTCTGTTGGGACAAACACCATCCACAGCCACTGCTTTGCCCATGAGTAAGAGCCACAGCCAACTTATCTTAATCATCTTGGACTGAAGACAATGAGACATCAGTTTAAACACACCTTCAGCAGGTAGACCCGCTGTAATGGAGGTGCTTTACAAGTCATTGCTTGCTTTACAAGTCATTGTTCGCTCCCGCAGCCACCGCCACCAACCCCAGGAAGGCCCCGAAACACCGAGCTCAAATGAGCAAGCTGACCCCAGGAGAGCGCTCCGGAGACGGCGACGCAAGCGTGGCAAGAGAGGAGGGCTTCATGCTAGGCTAAAAGCTCGCGCTAGCCGACCACCTCTACCCAGCCTCCTGCTAGCCAACGTGCGGTCCCTGGAAAACAAACTTGACGAGCTAAGAGCCAGGATTACAACACAGCGGGAAATAAGAGAGTGCTGCGCTCTAATATTTACCGAAAGCTGGCTCTCAGACAAAGTCACAGAAAGCGCCATTCAGCTACAGACTCACTCCATACATCGAGGAGACCGGACCGCAGCCTCCGGTAAGGCAAAAGGGGGAGGTGTTTGTGTGTTTATCAACAAGTCGTGGTGTGGGGATATACAGACTATCTACCAGCACTGTTCGCCAGATGTGGAGTTTTTACTGCTGAAATGCCGTCCCCATTATCTACCGAGGGAATTTACTGCTGTGTTTTTGGCCGCTGTGTACATTCCCCCGCGAGCTAACTCCATGGCAGCGCTCAGCAAACTCCATGACGTCATCAGCGCGACAGAGACGGCTCATCCTGATGCTGTTTTTATCACTGCTGGTGACTTCAACCACTGCAACTTACGGACTGTATTCCCCAAATACCATCAACATGTGAACATTCCCACCCTAAATAAGAACACACTGGATCATGTCTACACTAACATACGCGGTGCATACAGGGCCGCCCCCCGCCCCCACTTTGGACATTCGGACCACATCTCTTTGTTCCTGTACCCGGCCTACAGACAAAAGCTGAAACAAGCAAACCCCGTCACCAAACAGGTCAAACTCTGGACCCCAGAGACTGAGAGCACCCTGCAGGACTGTTTTGCTCAGACAGACTGGGATGTGTTTAAAGCTGCAGCCACTCTGGAGGACTTTTCTGTCAGCATACAGGACTATGCTGAGTATGTGACTGGGTACATTAGCACCTGTGTTGATAACATTGTGCCCACCATACAAATCAGGAGGTTCCCCAACCAGAAGCCTTGGATTAACAGCCAGGTGCGCCACAAGCTGCGTGCTCGCTCTCTTGCATTCAGATCTGGCAATGAGATGGAGTACAAAGCTGCAAAGTATGGCTTGAGGAAAGCCATCACAATGGCCAAGAGGCAGTACAGACAGAAGCTGGATGGCTTCTACTCCACTGCTGACTCCGGGCGGATGTGGCAAGGTCTGCAGCACATCACAGACTACAGGACCACCGGAAGTACCATCAGCTCCACAGACAGCCTGCCGGATGACCTCAACAGCTTCTTCACCCGCTTTGAGACCTCTAGTCACAGCAGAGAGACCAGGCACACACACACACAGACCACCCAACCCCCCTCCCCTCCACCAGCTGTCTCTTCAGGCCAGGTACACAGAGCCCTGAGGAAGATCAACCCCCGCAAGGCAGCAGGACCAGACAACATCCCTGGGCGGGCCCTCAGAGCATGTGCTGACGAGCTGGCTGATGTTCTCACCTCCATCTTCAACCTTTCCCTCAGCCAGAGCACCGTTCCCTCATGCTTCAAGACCACAACCATCGTCCCCCTTCCCAAGAAGAGCCCACCCACCTGCCTGAATGACTGGAGGCCAGTGGCACTCACTCCAATCATCACTAAGTGTTTCGAGAGAGTGGTACTAGCCCACATCCAGAGCAGCATACCAGACAACCTGGACCCCCTGCAGTATGCCTACCGGCCCAACAGATCCACCTCAGATGCCATCGCTGCTGCCCTCCACTATTCTCTCTCGCACCTGGAAAACAAAGACTCCTATACCAGGATACTCTTTGTTGACTACAGCTCCGCATTCAACACGGTCATCCCACACAAACTCACCCACAAACTGTCTACACTTGGCCTGCACCCCACCCTCTGTAACTGGCTCCTAGACTTCCTGACTGGCAGGCCCCAGTCTGTCAGGATTGGTAATAGGACCTCAGCCAGCATTATTACAAACACTGGCACCCCACAGGGATGCGTCCTCAGTCCCATCCTCTACACCCTGTTCACCCACGACTGTGTCGCCTCCCACAAAGACAACATCCTCCTGAAGTTTGCAGATGACACCGCAGTGATAGGACGTATCACAGGCGGGGACGAAGCGGCCTACAGGAGGGGGGTGGCCAGCCTGGTGTCATGGTGTGATGACAACGACCTCACCCTCAACACGGACAAGACGAAGGAGTTAATAGTGGACATGAGAAAGGAGAGGAGACCTCATCAGCCACTGTTCATCCGGGAGCTTGAGGTGGAGCGGGTGAGCAGCTTCAAATACCTAGGCGTCCACATCAGTGAGGACCTCACTTGGACACTCAACACCACACAGCTCGTCAAGAAGGCGCAACAGCGGCTGTACTTTCTGAGGAGGCTGAAGAAGTTTGGTATGTCCCCCAAGATCCTCATCAACTTCTACAGCTGCGTTATTGAGAGCATCTTGACCAGCTGCATCACCGTGTGGTACGGAAGCACCACTGCTATGGACCGCAGACGCCTGCAGAGAGTGGTGAAGACTGCTGAGAGGATCACTAAGACTCCACTGCCCTCTCTGCAGAGCATCTACCACCGCAGAGTCCATAGGAGAGCTGCCTCCATCCTCAAAGACCCCACCCACCCCCAGCGCGGACTGTTCACACTCCTACCCTCAGGCTGGAGGTACAGAAGTGTGAAATGCAGGACCTCCAGACTCCAGAACTCTTTCTTTCCCACTGCCGTCCGACTCCTAAACACCTGACAGTATAACAACCTACCTCATGCTCAGTTTGCACAGTTTAAATTCTATTTTTTGCACAGTTTAAATTCTATTTTTTGCACAGTTTAAATTCTATTTTTTGCACAGTTTAAATTCCATTCTTTGCACAGTTTAAATTCTATTTTTTGCACTATATACTGCCTTCACATTGCCTTATTTTTTTGTATATTTGTATATATTATTATTAGTATTATTATTTCTACTCTGCTTTTTTTAAATCTTTTATATTTTTTATTGTTGGCATTCATTGTGGACAGCAAAGTAAGAATTTCATTGTACAGGGAAACTTGTTTCTTACTGTGCATATGACAATAAACACTTTGAATCTTGAATCTTGAATCTTATCCGTCCTGCATTAGCTTAAGGTGCACCGAGCCAAGAAAAGGGTCTCTCTGCCTCTCGTTACTCCGGTGCGAGGACGTTAATCATTCATAATAGGCCTACATTTTTTAGTCAGTAACGAATGTGATTTTAAATGTAGTGATTTACAATACTTAACAGAAAACCTACTTAAGTAAAAGTAAAAGTAGGCTACAGATTTTAAAAACTACTTCAAAAAGTACAAGTACACAAAAAAAAACTACTCAAATTAAAGTAACGTGAGTAAATGTAATTTGTTACTTTACACCTCTGTTAACCCTATGACGTTTTCCACGGGGTTAAGTTAAAGTGGATAGTGAAAGTAGATAGGAGGGACAATTCGAACGCACCCCTCCTCTTGTCAGTGGCTTCTGCACAACCTTGAGCCTGAATAGAGGGTGTCCCAACTCTGTGGAAAACCTCCTGTTTTGTTTAATCGCAAAGAGTAACCAGCCCAGGAAGCTAAATCACATTAGACCCATGGTCCTCACGTCTTCCTTGATGAAGAACATTGAGATTCATTCTCTACAACCTCCACTGGTAAGCTAAAAAATTGACCCTTTTCAATCCACTTACCATGTGACAGATCACTGGTACGTCTATATACTATGAGAAATGTTTTGTGCGTAATCATTAATTCTTGCGTAAACACTTTCTTCTACACTGTCTAATACTGTATATATAACTACGATATTTTAATCAAAATCAGATGTTTCCTTTCCCAAGAATTCTATAAGAAGAGATGCCGTTGAAGTTTTTTTATCAATCATAATAGTTAAATAAAGGCACTCTTGAATCCATGCAGGAAATAATTAACAACATTGTTGTTGTATTCGTTGATGCCGGTGTTCATCTGTACTAAGTAGAAACACAAAGCTTGTATGATCTTAAGTTTTGGTAATAAGACTTTGCATAAAACTGACAGCATGTAGGGTGTTGAAGAGCTGCTCCAGATTCTCTGCTTTGCAGACAGCTACAGTCTGAGTGCAAAACAAGCATATTAGTTTAGCATTGGGATTGTCCATTATAATACTTAAATGAAAAGTCAAGTTAGATTCAAACCATTGGTTTTCCTGGCCTTTTTTTCTGACTGGCTATGTTGACTTTGTTGGGAAATACATTGATTATAAAAACTTAAGCTTGGCTTGTTAGTTTATACAGCTGGCTGAACTGGTACCTGCACATGCAAATAGTCAAGACTTGTTCTTTGAAGTATGAAGTGTCCTGCAATAACTTTATGTTATATAAATAAAAATTGATGAATTAATTGATTGGTAATCCATCAACAAATAGAGGCTTGATCTTACCCAGTATTTGTTGGAAAAGAGATGATGCTGAAAATTGCCAACTTCTTATTGACTTTGTGCTTGCTTCATCAAGTGCCATTCTGTTTTCCTTTACTTATCTTTTTCAACAAATTATTAGTGAAACTGTAATATTTATTTCCTACAAAAGAAAAATAAATAATATCCTCTTGAATTGAACATGCCACCCCTGTCTAATCAGGGCTTCCTCTTTCATGAGTAAACACTGATCCAACAAGCTGACATTACTGCGGTGCAGTAGTGTCTCTACATCTGAAAGCTTGAATGCAAGCTGTCCTAAGAAGTTTCCTACTTTCTATGGGACATACATTTTAACAAAGACGTAAAGGATATCCTTTACCTCATGATGAGTCCACCTGTATGAGACAGGACACTACACAGTAGATTCCCTGGTCCCGCAGAGTACCTAGATGTTCTTCAGAAGAGGATCAAAAATATTACAGTTATTTTATAATTATCAGCAATTTTGCCTTCTCTGAGTGCCATCTAGATTGTGAGGTGCATACAATCATTACAGACCAGTTGAACTGTCAAAAATAAAAAAAATAGAAAATACTTGCTTATAGAATATCTATAATAGCATATTTCACAATGCAACCAGTCTTTAATGATTAACTGCAGCTGTTAATTGATTAATTTTACAGACTAAATTACATTTTTCCTTACATTTGAGTCTAGTATAGTTTGTCTGTTGCCTGGAGTAATGAGAGGCCTGAAAAGGGGGTTAGAAGACAGAATCTCATTACAAATCTGGAGACAGACAGAGACACACTAAGCAGCACCCATAACCCAATTAAAACAGGAGCAAGTAAAAAGGCAACAGACTGAATTGATGCGTGTTAGGTAATTGACAAATAAATCTTTAGGGATATTTGCTGAAAAATAACATTTTATTTCTAAAAATGTTTGAATAGAAAGCTTTTAGAACATTTCTGACAATTTGAAAATCATTTTATTGCAGAAAAAAGTCCAGGGTGCATAGTCTGGTTGTCACAGAAAATTGCATTTACTTTTATAGAGACGTCATCATATTCAAAGTTGGAATTATCGCACTGACTTACACTGAAGTGTAGTGTAGAGCCTGATAGTAAACATCATGGAAACATTGAGGGTGTTGTTCTTGTTGTAATTAACTGCTTTGATTGATTTTGACTGCCGCTTGCTTTTGAGTGGCATTTCATCATGATGTTCTTTAAATACTTCCACTCCCTGCTAATAAAGCAACGATTAAAAGAGTCATTTGCATCTAACATTATACCCTCTATTAGCTAGTGAGAGAAAAACATTAAAAATGGGGGGAAAGGTTGCTGAGTAAAGGCACAAAAACAATTATTACGTTATGCCAATTTTAAAGCAGCTGCACTCACACACAAGAAAGAGAACAAACAGTTCAGTGCAAACGCTCAGCTTCAGACCTTTCTCTTTGCAACAACAAGCTGATTTATGGGAAATGTGACTGCCAGTTCCATGACCCTGCGACAGTATTCCATGTCTGACCCCTTGGTGCACAGACAATCTCTCATGCACTCAAACATACACGTGTAGGTACCCAGCCATCACTCGTAGGAATATGAGTTGCCACAGCAAAGACAAGGGGTCCACAGGCTGTCCTTGGGGCTGATTGGCAGAGAGTTGTCAAACACTCATGGCAGGAACAAGCCCCCCCCAAAAAAAAAATCAATTTCAATCAACATGGAGACGCAATATTATCAAATGTCAAGTCCACTGCGGCACACGGCCCCATGCCGCAACAAAAAAAATTATTCCTGACAGCCACTTGGCCACTTAATTAAGTGCAAAAAGGGGACAAAAAAAGAGAGGGGGGGGGGGGCAGTGGTGAAAAGGAGAGGAAAGGGGGGTTAGGTGGGGTGAAGGGAATATTAAGCATCAAAATACTCCAATTGGTCGGTTCGCCTATTTTGGTGGGGTTGACTGGTCTTATTGACAAGGCCTTGGAATGATAGCCTCACAAGGGAGCAGTTAGGGAGATAGGCAGGACAGGGGGGTCTGGATACAGGAAGAAGGGTGAAGTAAAAAAGTTGAAATTAAGAAAAAAGGAGGTGCAATATAAGTGTAAATCAGAAAAAAAAATTGGGGGGGAAGTGGTGAAAAGGAGAGGAAAGGGGGGTTAGGCGGGGTGAAGGGAATATTAAGCATCAAAATACTCCGATTGGTCGGTTCGCCTATTTTAGTGGGGTTGACTGGTATTATTGACAAGGCCTTGGAATGATAGCCTCACAAGGGAGCAGTTAGGGAGATAGGCAGGACAAGGAGGTCTGGATACAGGAAGAAGGGTGAAGTAAAAAAGTTGAAATTAAGAAAAAAGGAGGTGCAATATAAGTGTAAATCAGAAAAAAAAATTGGGAGGAGAGAGGAATATAAGATTGAGCAAGCTTGGAAGCAGAATGTTTGTGGAAAGGTCAACAGGATAAGCAGAGAGGGGAATATGCATTACAAGGGGAACAGGGCGAGTGACAAAGTTAGGGATAGTTGTGGTTGGTAATAAATAAATAAAAATTGCATTTGGATGAGGGTGAGAAAGAATTAAGAAGAAGGGAAAAGGGAAAGCAGAAAATGTAGAGATTGACGAGTTGAGAGGGTACACAGAGGGATACAGGAAGAGGAAGAATAGAGGAGTAAGTGGAATTTTATTGACAAGGATCTCCCTCCACACACACATACACACACACACTCCCTCCCATCTGCTTGGCAGCTCTCTTGATATTGAAATGATTCCATGGGAAATAAATCACATTTCGATTGGTAGGTAATTGCTGAGGATCGATCAACATGTTCTGCTTGACTCTCCCAGGGATTCTCTCCCTTTGTCCGAACACACACACACATGCACACACACATACTCATTTTTGTCAATGGGGACCTTGAACCTCAAGGGAGAACTGCTACCTGATTGGGCGAATCAGTAAACATGAGCTGCTGATTGTTCCTATGCAGATTTATATGAAGGGGCAGGTGGTTGGAAACAAGAAAGATTGAAAGAGACTGACTTGGATGACTGGCAGAAAGGAAAGGAAGAGAAATGTAAAAAGAAAATCCCAAGGATAAAATACTTAAAAAGAAAACTTGTGGACTTAAACAGTTGATAAAGTCATAAAGAAAGAATCATCAAAAAAGATGTATGTTATTTACTATGTTAATATAATATGTACTACAGAGTTTCACAATACTTATCGCATTTATTTATTTCCACTAGACAGAAGGTAAGATGTAACCTTTAGAATGATGTAAGATTGTTCTCAGCATGCTACAAAAAGGCTAGCCTGATTCAAGAATGAGTAATTTGGATCAATTCTGAAATCAGTCAGCGGTTAGAGGTCCGTCTCCCTCATGATAAAGTATGATTTATAAATGGCTAGAGGTCATTATGACTCTACAGGCGCTTTATAAGGCTAAATGCGAATGGCCTTTCTACTCGTGGTCTCTGCAAGACAGGGACAAGCAGGTTGTCAATACAGAAATAACCCTGCTGGAGGGCTGAAAAGGCACACGCACATATAACCACATGCACAGAAATATACACAGGAGTACAAAACCAAATGCCTGTTTTACACACATTCAATAACACATGAAAAACATGAACACCTAGATTGACACATGCACAAGCAATATATTGCTGCAAAAAAAGGGTTATTTTGAAAAAAGTACAACAGTCTTCTATCATTATGCAAATGCACAGTGTCAACCAATTCACTGTCAACTCTGCAGAGCAGCACATAAACACAGGCAAAGACACAGTCAAACCAATGCAGTGAATGAGTCAATGTGAGATTAGATCACCATCTGATTTAAAGAAGCCACAAGCATTGTAAACAGTAGTATTGATTTTTCTTTTTCAATAAAATACATGTACAATTTATGTGACTTCTTAAGCCAAATCAATGGAATCTTGGGGTGTATGACGTTTTTTCTCACACAGTGAATACAAATAGAATGGTTGTTATAAAAGCATTTAACCTGAAAAAATCTGCTTATTGTGAAAAGAACATTATTTATAAGCAAAGCTTGAAACAGCTGATTGACATCATTTTGAGTATTTAAAAGAATCTAAAGTCATGATTACAGAGAAGTGCACTTGCTGAGACTCACAAAGACAAAGTGTTTAAAATTGTCTTAAAATAATTCACTAATTTGAAAATAGACGTTTGTCATCTGGTTGTAATTGCATTTTCATATCAGAAATTAAGAGTCTGAAGAAACCAATATTTCACATAAAAAAATCAAATACAGCAGATCAGCTGTATTAACTAAAAAAAGAGGTTAACTAAACACAATGTTTATACCTGTTTGAGTGCGTGGCAGTAAGTGGAAATGGTTTGAGTTTTGATACTACCTAATTTTGCCGCTTCATTTTTTAAGAGGGTTTTATACTTTATGAGAATGACTTTCCATTTACAAGAGGTTTAGTTTTCTGAATAATACAAAAAGGTCACCGCTTTAACATCAGCGCTCAAAATAACCCCTATGAGCTTTTTCCATTTTCAATCATGCTTATGACTCTGCTGTGGTTAGTAAGTGGTATAGTATTGTTGATTTCTATTTTACATTCTAGCTCAATGGTCAGCACACATCATCAAGAATGCTTGTAGTTAGAATTGTAGCCTCTTCCTTTCAGATTGTTTTAAAGTTTATATGTCGGTGACATGCAAATGATATAAGTTTAGAGTAAATTCTCCACTGATCCCGCATGAGTTTGTCAATTAGTAACACAGGTCTCACTCAAACTAACTCCACTAGAACTCCACTAGTATTCTCCTTTATTTGTATCCAGTAATTAATGGCACAGTGATACTTCTCACATCAGGTCAAACTTTTAATAACGCCTTCATACACAGAGGTTTTATAATTTAAATGTCCCTCCGTCACCAAGTAATATTACAGTAATATTAATGAAATAATATTTGAACCTGCTGCGCTCCCACAGCCCACGAGGGAGAAAGCGAGATAGATACAGCAGGAGCACGCACAAACATACGGGCAGCTCAGGTGCGCAGATCCGCTATGGGCAGAAAGGTACTTAAGACAAGAGGAGCAAGTGCAGGGAAACGGTTTGTGTTTATCCTCCTGTTTGTAAAACCTTTTTTTCCTCTCCTGATGGGCCCTCACGTCTACACTGCCGATATGTTAGCTTCTTGTGTGTCTGTGGCGGTGGGCGCAACATAAAATTTGTTCAACTGTCAAATCTATTGGTGCACCTTTACATTTTACATCTCAACAACCTCCACTCTGTATTTCCTCTGAAAGAATTTTGAACCCAGCTACAGGGATTCTCTCCTATTCAGCCACAGCGCATTGGTGATTTCAGCCTTGTGGTGTAGGTTGATTAAGCCTAGCCTTCAGTGAGTGCTGAAATTATTTTTAAAGACATCAAAGGGGTGAGGTTGGGGCTTTGTGCAGGTGAGTAGTTCTTTCAGAGCAGACTACAAAAACTGTCTTTTTAATTTTTATAGAGGCATTAACATGTTAAAGAGGGGGGAGTCTTTCCCAAATTGTTGTCACAAAGTTTAAAGCACATAGACAACTCGATTTTAAGTTAAGCATGGTTAAAACAAAAAAATAGGCTAAAGGTCCACATCTTTAGCCATGTAGTGTGTTTGCAGCCCTGTGTTGAGCAAGGGACTATTGCCTTGTATGTCAACAGAGCTACATCATTGTTAACATCCACAACTATAATTAAGATGTAAATGAACTCTCATCTTTGTCTTCAATTTACATTCATATAAAAACCCATCTGACATTGACGATTTACAGGTTTGAAGTCATATTCTAACTTTTTTGTTTTGGACTTACACTTAATGAGGGATGGAGGTCAGTTAATAAAAAATGGCATTTTCAAAGTGTTTGATTTATCTGTTTCTTTCAGTACATTTGCAGGTCTATGTCACACAAACACACATCGGCTACACACCTGAGGGTGAGTTGTGTAAATAAGCATGTCTTCACCCCTGCACGGAGATCAGAACACCCATCCATCTAGCTCTGCCTTGGGTCGTTATACTCACACATACCAAAACACACAGTTTCTGTCATTCAAACACCTACAAAGTTGTATCATTTCTTTGTCTTTCAACAGAAACACACACAAATGAAACCTGTTTCGCCCTGCAGCCATCATTTAGTGGTTTGTGTTCAGAAAGTGTGCTGGATGTGTAACAAAAGAGATGACATGAGAAGACACAGGAAGACAGAATGCTGTCCAGAGGTCACCATGTGTGTGTCTGTGAAGCATTAATGCATTTGATACACAGAGTTCGCCAACACCTGTAGAGTACTGTTCATTCTTCATGCTTAATGTCTTTTTCAACACACAAGCACGCACACACACACACTCACAAACATTAGGGCGTCTGTGGCTCAGTGGTAGAGTTGGTCGTCTCTCAACTGTAACGTAGGAGGTTCCATCCTCAGCTCCAGCAACCCACATTTTGAAGTGCCCTTGGGCAAGACACTGAACTCGACAATGTTCCTGCTGTTATTAACATCCGTGTTTGAATGTGTATAAATAGGAGTAGTCAATACTGAGGGGCACTGGAGATAGCAGCCTCTGCCATCAGTGTGTGAATGTGTGTTAATGGGTGAATGTGACATGTAGTGTTAAGGCCCTGACACACCAAGGTGATCGTCGGCTGTCGGTCCTAGTTGGACCGTTGGTGAGCGGTCATTGCCCTAGATTTTGGGGTGTGTCCGACTCTGTCGCTACCCGTCAGCTCCCGTCTGTCTTTTTTGGGCCGATTCGACATGTAGAATCGGCGTCGGCGGTCAGTGAGAGGAATCTCTCTGATTGGCTGTTTAGAGGTTTCATTTATCTAAATTAACACAGGTTCGGTAAAGCCCCTTGAGCCTGCCGCTGTAGTATCCGTGCTTTCATCCATTAGTGCAGTTTCTCCTTAATTGTCTTAATTGTCGCCTCCACCTCTTTTCCACTAAAAGACCAAGGGCTGACAACGCCAGTACCATTTTCCTCTTTTTATCAGCCATTATTCTCGATTAGAAGGCTACCTATAATATGAGTGGTGATCGACAGCGGTGTGAAAATGGTCTTCTCGTATCATAACAACGGACAACCGCCACCTGCTGGCATGGAGAGTTATTTCCTCTCACGCATGCGCACAACGTACGTGGTGTTTGGGCTGTCGACTGTAGTCTTTGCGGTGTGTTCTAGTGCAACTTTTTGGCCAAGACAAAAGGCGACGTGAGGCGACACCACAGTTAGCCTTCGTCGCCACTAGTTCTTTGCCGTCTGCTTGGTGTGTCAGGGCCTTTAAAGTACAGTACTTTGAGTGGTCATTAGACTAGAAAAGTACATGTAAATGAAGCATTCAAGTTTTTTTTACACAAAGGTCATTTATTTGATTTACTCATTTGAAGGACTCTCTTTCTCTCTTCGTCAGTTTCACTCTCCTACCTTTTGTTTCTGTGCTGTACTTAAATCCCCATGCATTAGACCTCTTCTATAAACTCCCTGATGATTTTTAATGTTCAAAGAAGGAATAAATCACAGAGAAGACAGAGCTTATGACAGATGATGGGATTGGGGGAACACAGCACAGAGATACTGGCCCTCACTTATTAAACCTACGTACGACTGAAAAATGGGTGTACGGTCATTTCCATCCAAAGTTCGGCACTTATCTGGACGTGAGCGGAGGATACTCTTAAATCCCACGCCAGGTCTCAGCTCATGTAGGCACATTTTATAACTCAGTGTGGACTTACGGTGCAGCGAAACTGTCTGTGTCTGAGAACCATTAGATCATACTAGTGCAGTGCCTGTTTAGACAGACAGATAGAGGTTCACAGATTTGTTGTAAGATAAGTTAAGGCATCCAAAATGTATTTTACATTACGCTCCACCTCAAACAATCCCTGAAGGCTATATTGCTTTCTAAATAATGTTGAGCAGTGCAAACTTTCAGGTAATTTCTTAAGTTGTGTGTTATATTTGATGAATAAATGTTGTTTTTTATCGATTTACTTTAAAGATTAGAGAGGCTCCTTTAGTAATTACATGTTTAACGTTCCCATGTGCACAGGAATATCACTGCAGAAAATATTGATAGAAATATAAACAGAAAATCTAAAAACAGATATTTTAAAAGGACAGAAAATATCTAGAGGAAACTAATTAAAACTTTTAGCCTCTGAAATAGAAAATATGTTTTTAAACAGCTGCAATTGAGCTCAGGATTTGTCAGGTAGACAGCTGTTTTACTCCTAACATTTTTACTGTATGAACCTGGGCAGTTGACCATTTAAAAATTCAGAACATCAATATTAGATCAAACCTAATCGGTATGTTTAGGGATTAAAATAATCAATAATACGCTGATGTGCAACATGCGTAAATGCGTACAGCGAACGCACTGAGGCCAGGCTACATGTGACATAATAACTAATAAAGAAATCTGGGGGCTGTAAGATGGAGTCAGGACTTTCTTATATGCAAGTGTTCAATTTTTATGTTTGGAAAGTAGGCTATTCAGATGAGAAATACACATTACACAACGTTTGGTCAAACACCTTTATTCATTTGATGCAAGACGTTTTAGGTTAACAATCTATTTTAAAGTCTCATTAATGGCAAGCAGGGAGCCCGTCTGTGCAGCAGTCATTATCTGACACAAATGCAGTTTCGTCTGTGTTCGTCAGCATTCGCAACCACTTCTTTGCCCACGAGTCAGAGCCACAGCCACGCTTCTTTTAGTCATCTTGGACTTAAGACAGCGAGACATCAGTTGAAACATACCTTCAGCATGTAGACCTGCTCTAATGGAGGTGCTTATCTGTGCTGCAGAGCCTCTCTAAAAAAGGGTCTTTGCCTCTTGTCGCACCGGTGCAATGAGGTAATCATTCATTGCAGGAATTTTTTTTATTCAGTAACTGATGTGATTTAAATGTAGCAAAGTACTTAAAACAAAACCTACTTAAGTAAAATTACAGAAGAATTGCAAAAGTAGCCTTTAGAAAAGATAGTTACAGTTATGCAGCCAATGCCTGAGGTTGAAATCTTTGTGTTATGCAGTGTTTGAGGATTCTTTCTCACTTAGTTTTTCTAGAAACAAAGTGGTTTCTTTGGGTTTTCCCTCATTCAGTAGTTAAGTACTATTAATGATTGTGAAATCTACCTGGGACACTCTTGTGATTTTAGTGGTATTGAAAATGTTATTTAAATACATAAGCGTAAATTGTTCATAAAGACTATTTCCTCTTTTCAATCACAATTTTTTAGGATAACAAATGTTGAAACCTTATACAACAAACATTGCATGTTGCAAACACCTGTAATGAAGACAGACTGTGTACATGAAACAAGCCTATCCATGTACATACAGTACATGCTTACACTTACAGTACACATAGACATACTGTTAATGCAGACACACATTGGTATAAACATAAATCATTAAATTTTTACCACAACATAAAAAAAGTATGTTGTGGTTATGGGGCATTAGCGTTTGTATTTACCATCCTGACCATCACTTAACAGGGCTCACTTTTTGTGTGTCTTTGTGTGTGTATGAACATGTTTGTCAGTGTGTTAAAGCTTTTAGTGGAACAGAGACTGAGCAATTCCTCTTCTCTAACTGTCAGAGAGACCTCATCTCATCTCTCATTGTTTTTTCTGTGGTTCACACTAATACACAGACGCACAAACACACACTTCAAAGTGCAGGTCCTTCCTTGTTTGCCCTCCCTGTGCACAAAACTCCACCTCTGCCCTCACACTCCTTTTATGCTCTTAAATATTGATAAGTAGCTTTGCAACATTAATATCTTAGATGGCTTACAAGAACACTTAAATAAAATCTCACTCCCCCTCCTATTCCCCCTCTCTTTCTCTCCTCCAGCTTCTCACTTGTTTATTCATTTGGATAATGCGTTTGTCTGGTTTGGAAAAGGAGGGGGGTTGAGGGGGACAAGAGGATTATAGGGAGTGTGTATGTCTGTGAATGTTTGCATAATGAAATTGGGTGTTCCCTTTTTGCAGTATGTAGATTTTCTGACATATAATTGTGCAAAAAAGGACAATATGCATTGCCTTTTTTGGCAAGTTAAAGCAACATTGAAATATCAGGGAAAATAAATAGGTTTATAGCAACATTCAGAGAAAACCTTGTGTTGTGTAAATTTAATGTAGTATTCTTAAGTTGCTGCGAGCAGAAGTGAACAGGATTGATAAGCAACAACTGAAACTGTATTGAAATTGGCTGTAATTGTGAAGAATGCTGTATTCAATAATTTGAAGGAATTGGTGCACTTACATTCTAAGACAGTTGCCTTGTCAGATAAAATGTGTTTGTTACACGCCACTCAAACTTGTTCTTTTTTTAGCAGAACAAAATCTTATATTATGCACATCTAAAGTGTTACTGTCCTGCATGTGTCTCTTTCATTTTAAATTGTAGACAGAAAAAGGGTGAACAGACAAAAAGCACAAGGCCTATTCCCCTACATACATCTTATTCAGTTACATTCAGCAGTAAAAAATGTTGTCGCTGGTTCAAATCCTCAAAGTAGTCAAATTGGTATGGTTAGTTGAGAGGAACCAGTTAATCTCTTTAGAACTGCCGGGTTCTGAACTGAGTTTTATTGAACAAGGCACTGAAACCCCAACTACTTTGCCCCTGTGTGCTGTCCCCTCTGATTTCTCTCCATTATTGCATGTCGATAGGTCCTGTTTGTGCATGTGTATTTCGGGTATATTTGTGTAAGTAGCATGTATTTAAATAGAAGAGTGTAGAGAATTTTGCCTCAGGGATTAATAAAGTATATACAATTCTTAAGAAAAGTGAATCATTTAGGAAGCTCATTTCACAATCAAGTCATGACCAAAACTCCTTAACAGCTATTCCACAGTACAGGCAATTCAAGGTGTGTGTCAAGACGTTTTGTTTTGTCTGGAATCTGCTATGTGGGCAGCTATAAGAGTCAAGGGGCTAATCCCTCCCAGTTGGTCCCTAATCCGGTTCTAATCCCTTTAAAACTCTCTATCTCCCTCAGAGGACCTCAGTGGGGTTAATTCTTGACAGGTTACACAACAGGAACGCGCACTGAAACACACACTTACAAACGCAAATACAAACAGACCCACACTGTTGTGCCTGAATGTGCTAAAAGATCAGGTTAGTTGAAAATGTATTTCATGAATGAGAATGAGAGCAAAGTTCACTATTGAGAAGAGCTCATGTCCCGAGAGGTTCTGAGAGTCTTACTTTTTGAGTCGAGTACTGGCAGCTGACATGTATCCAACATGTCTACATCTGTTGAATACATCACAGGCCTGACATGCAAAGTGTGGTAACACTTCAGGCTTGCTTTTCAAAATCAAAGATCAATCTGTTTTTTTTCTATGATGAGACTGCCCATGTTTTAATGTAGCCTAATTGTTTTATTCTGAATTGGTTTCTAGGACAGTTATTAAGTGAATATAGTCAATTTCAAAGCTCTTTGTTGGGGTCACTGCTAAACTTTTTTTAACTCATTACTCAGGTAGGATGTAGGTAAGTGTTTTTAAAGTTATAGCAATAAGTGTTTCATTACAAAGGACCCCTTTCAGGCTGGCCTAATCAATATATTCAGTGACTTTGCCAAAGAAGAATACATATTCATTTGAAATTAGACATTTAAAGGTTATTCTTTAAGCTATTGAGATGCTTAATTACTTTTCACAACCATTTAATTTCTATGCTCTAAATTTACAGGGTGTCACATTCATAAGAAAAACATAGGAGGTGAACCCAATTGCAGAAACCAAAAATAATTGATTTAACAAAAAGGAAAAAGTCAAAAACAAGGCTACTTCTTTAAAGATCATCAAAAAATCCAGAAACAAACCTCAGGAAGCAAGAAAGCGAAAAAGCAGACAAAACAGGACCACGGGTTGGTAGATGACTGACAACTGACAATGAAGTGGCGGAAGAAACACAGAGACTAAATAGACAGAGTAAACAAACACATGTAAAGGCGGGCATACACTGTGCGATGTTTTCAATCTTTTGAAAATCTCAGACTCAAACTGCACGAGTCAATCGCATGCGATGAAAAGTCAAAGCTCAAGAATTATGTGCGCACACTGTGCGGTCCGATGCTCGGCTGCGACCTGATTGCTCACACTATAAGAGCGAAATAAAGAGATGGGGAAAACCCACTGATCTCAGGTGAATTGGCTCGTAGCTCTGCCTCAACTGTGCGATACTCTCAGGAGGGGCGACCAAAATATCAAACAGGTTTGATTTTCAGGCGACCAGCCGATTGCCGGTCGGGAGCTGGTCGGGAGGGGTATATCGGTGCTCGCTGCCCCCTGTATACTACACGACTCACGACTCATGATTAAGCTGAAATGCGGCCCGACTCCAAAAATTCTCACACAACTCAGAAATCGGCCCAAAATAGGGAAAAAATCGCACAGTGTATGCCCGCCTTAAGACCAACAAGACACAGGTGAGGACAATGAGGGCAATCACAACTGCAGGGAAACACACATAGACATGAATCACAAAGGCAAGAACTTTAACATAAAACATAAAGAACTAAACTAGGAAATGACACAATAAAAATACACACTAGGGAAACAAGCAAGACTACGATAGAAAATTACCAAATAAGACAGAAAATAACATTTAATCAACAAAAGAAGGAATAAACTAACGAAACAAGAGTAAACCATGACACAGTGGTCCAAATTGTGTTTTAAGTCACCCAAAGTTGGGTATATCTTGTTGAAGATCACTTTGCATACCCACATTTAACTTTTAAGTGCAAGTTAAATCAGTATAACAAAAGTGGCTTAGAATTACACCCCCCCCACCCCCCCAAAAAAACGTCACACTTACAATGACAAAAATACTTTTTTGACCATGTATTTACCAGAGCGCAGCCTCTTCCTTCAACAAGACAAATATTTGGTCCAGAGAGTTTGCCATATATGTGTGTGCACACATTATGTGGTGTTTTTTTCCGGAGGAAACCAAATGGAGAAGAGTGATGGACCGATGTACAGCGAGGTTCATCAAAGTCAAGACATGCGACAGCATTCATTTTTCATTGGCTGAGGGGTCCCGCACACCTGCAACCTGAAGCAGCCAGCCCACCTGAGAGGAAGGGATGGAGAAAAGAATGAGAGGTAAGAAGAAAAATGGGGGTATAGAAAAAGAGTAAGAAACAGACATGAGGAACAGTTGCTGGTAGAAATCAAGGGTATAAGGTAAGGAGAGAGAGGAAGACACTGGTGGTTGGGACAGTTTGAACGACAGCGTTCTCCCTTTTACATTTCACACCCCGACGCTCTTTTCACTGCTAGGGGGAGGAACAAAGGAGGAGGTGTTGAGTAGGTATGTGTTGTGTGTGTTGTTTTGCTCAAGGGAGAAAGGTTGAGAGATACATTCTGAAGATGTTATTATTATACGTTTACCTTGTTTTGGTCTCAGAGGAAAACCAAAAAAAGACACAAACATACACACTAACCACGCACAAGTGCACACAGACATGCAACCAAACTTCGAGATTTTATCAGAATGGGACTATAAATTAACTAGCTTCATTTGTCTGAATTATTTGTAAAATAAGCCATACTTTATTTCAGTTGCTCCAAATGTACCAATGATCAGTTTATGATATATGTGTTTTTGTACATTAGAATTAAGTTAATTTCTTCAGATGAGGATGAAGTGAAAAAAGAAAATCAACAAGCTTCCAGAGAAACTCCAAAGAAAGCAGAATTAGAGACAAAAATGTTATATAAGGTCACACAAATGAATTACAGACTTCTTTAAGCTGAATCAGAAGATTTCCTGCTAGCACAACACATAAACAAACACGTCAAATTGGACTTTCAACTTCATATTAATATAATAATAGAAATAATTTCAATATGATTGTGATTCTCATGAAGACTTTTTCATCTTAACTGTTGGCCTGTTTAAAACCCATCTAACGGTCTCTTTGCCAACAACAACACGTGTTGTTCATTCACAGATTTTTTTTAAAGAAACATAAAAAATGATTACCAAATTTGAAAAAAAAAAACCTCCAGATGCAATAAACTTGAATTCTATTGATAAACAAATATTGAATTTGTGGAGAATACCAGTGGGGACAGTAGTGTACATCTATCAACCAATCACAATACAGAGAAAGGTATGTTTATGTTTCTTCAAATGATATTTTCAATGATAGGTTAAAAAAGGGAAACACTCCAGGTAATTTAGTTTTTGTAAGTGTCTCTCTATGTGAGTTTGTGGTGTGTGTGTGTGTGTGTGTGGGGGGGGGGAGGTCACTGTATCCATGTGATGTCCATCGCACCTGTCACCAAACGTTTGATTGTACAAACATCCTCGCCGTTCCCTCTGGCAATAGGAATCCAGCATCTATCTACTGAACTACAGACTATACTAGACCAATCACTAAGGCAATGTCATACACCCCCCCCCCCCCCCCACACACACACACACACACACACACACACACACACAAACACACAAACTCACATACTAATTCACACTTACAGAGATATACAAATGCAGGCATCAACAAATATAAACTGACACAATGTGACAGAAACACACTTATATCCACATGGTCCAGCAGACACACTTAGCACATGCACTGCTTCTCCGGTTCAAGCATACAAACTCTCACTCACTCTCAACAGACATCTCACACTGGAAATGAAGCTAATCCATCACATGGAGGACATACACACCAACACAGCAGGCATCGTCACCTTCACACCTCACCTACTATCATTGTGACATCCATGCCTGCTGGACACTATAGCTGCTGTTATGAATACATAAACACACACTTACACACATGGGAGCCCAACATATACAACACCAAATAAATGCTTGTATTCTAAAGTTAAAATGCAGTATTCTGGCTTGGTGATATTGGTGGTATTTGTGAGTTTTTTGTCAAGATAAAAGCCGCTTTGCACCCATCTTCAAAGTACTGTATTTGTATATGTGCTGGGGTGTTTTTCATTGTAGCACATTGTGGAATGACCGATTACTGAAAATGTCTTTACTTCAAAAAGGTATTTTAGGGCCTTCTATTACGCTTGCTTCCTTACAGCCATGGCTCAATGGAGCATATCAATTTAACCAAACCATAATGTTATTAGTTCCGCCAAACCCTTTCCTCTGTGAAAAACAGTAAAAATACTAATGTGAACAGGGTCTTTATTCATCCAAATTAACATTCTCTGTCATAATGTCAGAATTCTCTCCATAACAAAAACAACACAAATTCCTTGGTGAATCACTGGTGCATGTATGACCAATGTACTGAAAGCGCTAAAGTGCCATCCACTAGCTTCCTGAAGGCAAGAGTAGCATATTTTCGTTGGTCTCTTGTTACTGGGCTGTAAATTTAGCGGATGGCTCTTGTCTCTGTGTATCGATCTGCTCTGTCACCTTGAACCTTGGTATTGACACATGGGGTGATGCTGAGCAAGGAAAAGTAGCAATTTACTGACCCCTCAATTATGACATTCATAGATGATGACATAACAGGGGCATGGGGCTTTGAGACACAATCAGTTCGTCAAGGGATTTAATCCATTTGTTTGAGCTTTGTGCACCTAACACACACTGAAACACACACCAATAAAAGGCTTTCTGTCCTAAACAACATCTAATGGCACCCTGTGCGCTTGTGTGTTAGTGTGCCTGTGCACTCTGTGCAGTGTGTCACCATTGACAGCCGATCTAATGTTTGCTGTTGTCTTGTTCCCCAGACAGATGGTTCAATAGACCATGTCATTAGCAGAGTACAGTTTGCCATTTTAATGTCATATTAAAAACCCTATATTAATGGCGGAACAGCATGAGGCAAAACAATTTGTGCTCTCTGCTGAAACCATCTATTGTAATGTGTATCAGTAGAGCCCATTTAATTACAGTGCAACAGTTGGACCCTTAATATTCTGCTAAAAACTCAAAACAATATAGGCACAGGATGTGGGGTCGATTAGAGTGCTGCAGCACCCCCTGAAATCAGGTGCAAGCAGGGCTCAATAGGTGGCTGTCTAGAAATTCAGGGGTGCTGGTGTGAACCCCCAATGTTTTGAGTGTAGCCCCAATTATGATGTCTAGTGTAAACCTATGGCTATTGTCAACTTCACTGTTCTCTCTCTGCTCCACTAACTATCACCCCCATCTCTCTCTCAATCTCTCAACCACTGATTCATTTTGCACAGTCCAACAAAAATTAAAGCAGGAAGAGAGGCAAGATGCTTAAAATAATAATAATACATGTTTTATGTGACTTAAAATGTGGATGTTTTTTTCTCAGAGGTCACAATAGAATGTTGCATTTGTTTGACCTTAAATTATAAAAGGGAACAACACAGACTACTCAAGTTTGAAAAACTTGATAGTTGCATAATATTGCTTGTTCAGCTTGTTATTCCAAAAGAGAAGGTCAAGGAGATCGTGTCTGTAACTTCTAAATAATTATTGACTCATCATTAAAATAGGTGTTGTTGTTTAAAAAGTAAGAAAACCATTTCAAATCAAATTAATTATGAAAATAGGAATACACACAGAAGAAAATATGGCTTCATTATAGTGACTGACTTCCTCTCAGCATCCCCAACTATGACTGACTTTCAGAACCCCTGAAATAGTTTAATTTTGGTATTGTTTGTATACTGAAATGTAACCGGAGCTCAATCAGCCAGAGTTGTGACATATCACATCTCTTAAGAGAAACTCACTACTCACCTTCTGATAAGAGATCATGCAAGTGGGCATGCTTGAGCACCAGTATTGTTGAGTTTGCCAGAGTCTTTAAGTGTAAATCGTTGGAAAAATTTAATGCTTCTAATGCAAACAAACAAGATGGTTATTAGATTGTAAATGTAATGTCTATCAAAGTGTTTCGGGGTTTTGAAAATGTGTTCCAAACCTTAACCTTTTATGTATCCTTTCTGTAACGGATACATTTAGTCTAATAATGAGAATATGAAGTGCTGTAATTAAGTAAGTATTTATGAGTTATGAATTTTTAAATTACCAACATGTGTTTTTAGATGTTTTGCTCTATTAAGAACACATTATGTATGAAAATATTAATACTTAAATGATTAAATTCATATTGTTTACTATCATACACCAAAACAGCACTCATTCCAAAAGTGCAAATGACTACTTTTGAGACCATTTGCTCCCTTTAAAATGATTATGATCTTTCAGTGACCCATCTCTGGGTCATGACCTACACATGAAGTACACTGCTATATTGCATTACAAATGGATTTCAAATTGAAGTAATATCAGATTTCCCATATTTGATTCAGTAAGTAGTGGCCAGGGGCAGCCCAGCCATCGTTAATACAGTATTCACAATCCATTGATGAGATCATGAAAAACTGTGTGTGTGTGGGGGGGGCTTAGAAAACCCCACTCAGAGGTGTGTTACACTCAACCCTGCATGTACACACATGCGTGAAAACATACACACACGCAGAAAGAGAAACACACTCCCCAGGGCCTGTGTGCTCTCAATGTTGACCGCTGAGGATGTGGGTCAGAATGGAAGGGCAAAAAGAGAGAGAGATGCTCTCAACAGACTACACAGATGGGCCTTAGTCACACACACTGACAAACACACGCAGACACATATTATCTTGGAGGTCAGGGTTCACCTGGAAAAGCTCTGGCCACCCTCCATCTATCAGTTTTATTACTGAGCCATGTCAAAATAGAGACTGGACGTTAGAGGCAGAATAGAAACAAAGTGCTCTTTAAACGAAGGACATGGTAGTTACAGAGAAAAGTTCTGGTGAAGTAAATACACATCTCTGTGTACTTGTGTAAAATGTCGATGTAAAAACCAGGACTCTGACTTAACTTGTGTCTCTTTATGTGTCTGTTTTTACTCTATTTCTCATAGTATTCCCACAGGAGAATGGTGGCCATTTGTTCCTGTCACTCCCAAGTGTTTTTCCCCCGCCTGTCCAATAATGACAGTTTAATTTGCCAGCCAATTACACCTGAGCAGTATTTAAATGAGCCAATCAGGACTTCTGACAGGATAACTACTTGCTTCAGTTAGCACTCGGAAAAAGAGGTCAATTAACTCTGTGAGTCACTCAGTGATACTGTTTGTACTGTTTAGAGGTTGAGTATACCAACAGTAGTTCCTTTCTCTTAATTCAATTTTATCTGAGTAATTTAAGCAGACACTTTACCATATAATACCATTCCAACAAAGGAGGTTATCCTGTACAATAGCTTTGTTCTCTTTAAGAAATAAATAGACAATAATTATAAATGTGTGGATTTTGCTAGAATGATGGCTAGACCTTTTTGAGTTTGAGTTTAGAGGAAATACAAAAAAGGGAAAAACGGGTTTTAAAAAACAGACAACAAAACAATCAAAATCAAACAAGATTAGGTGAGGAAAAATGAAATGATACAAAAGGAAAACAGATTGACATGAGTTTATCCTAATCCCCTTTTACCCTGTGTGTAAATAACATCCACGCATTATCCTGCTCATTTACTTAATGGGGTCTTTTACTGAGACACTGTCTTCATAAGGTTGTAGGAGCCAAACATGTAAACTGTTCTCAAAAAATAAGACACTGAATTTGTACTTCTACTTTTAAAGGTGCAAATACAGTAAATAATTATCCAAAGTATTTTCCTGGACAAGTTTGTTTTCAGTGTGTTTTCAGTGTGTATCTTAGTGTGTGTACACACTCCCTTGATTAAAAAGCCACTTTAATCTTAGCTGTTCTCTGCTTTACCAAGGTCCCCTCCCATAAGCATAACTACCTCCTGACCACACAATAACTGTAACTGTGTTTTTTAATACCAAGTGATGGTAAGTAAAAATAACCTGATCTTCAGATTAAATACATCTTTTACAGTCAAGCTTTCTGCTCTGCTTTAAGCTGCTCCCTCAAACACACAAACACACTAAAAAGATACACACAAACACTATCCATAGATGTACACTTCCGTAAACCACCATGCATTAAGTAAAAAACACTAAACACATAAAATTATAGACGTAACCATGGCATAAACATGCTTAAAATATTGAATTCATCGAGGGGGCTTTGCAAATTGAACTCTCATGTGACCTGACCTGCAAGGCTTTATGGCACCCTGGAAAAATCACTTTGCCTTATGAGTATTTAAAATCTCTGAACGATCCTGCTCTGCTGTATTCAGACAAACAGGGTAGAGGAATGACACAGGAACAAATGATGCCAGAGTGGCGATTTAGTTGCCACTGTGACCAGGACTTTGACTTTTTCTTAAAGGTGATAATTTAGCAGGTTGATCAATCAGTCAGTGTTGATTTAGTTTGTGAAAAAAAATGCTGAAGAAGTTTGTCCAAATTGAACCGCCTAAGCATAATCATTACTTTAAAGTATTTTTTAATTATATAAAAACAAAAGAAATAGAATAGGAGGAAAGATTATTAAAATGCTCATGCTCTGTTCAGATGGAAGACAGTAGGCTTCAACCTGAGACACCAGAGGCCAGAGAGGATCTCCAGCCACAAGGCCCCTTCCACAACAGCTTCTTTCCTGCCACTGTCAAATAGCACAGGTCAAGTGCTAAAATATAAAGTGGGGAGAAAATATCAAAACCCACACTGTGGGTATATATATATATACATGTATATATTTGTGTGCGTTAGCACTGCCAATGTACTTGTACTGCTTTTGACCAGTGCAAATGGTAAAAAACATCTATTATATTACATTCTAAGGGATAAAACAAAATCAAATACAAATGGTTGGACAGAGTAAGAGACAGAAGGGATAAAACATGGCTTGTGTTTTATTTCCTTTAGTTATAGGGTTAGGGGTTAGTGTAACCCCTATTGGTAGTATTTTTCATCTGAGATTGAAGTCAAGACATTCTGAATCAAAGTGATTGATAAAGCCAAGTCGAGTGCAAACTAACAACAAATAAAGAAAGAAAAAAGAGAAAGATCCACATTTAGGTATATAAAAATCTAAGAATGGAAAGAATGAAATTCCGAGTGGTATAATTAGTCTAGGAAGAAAGCAAATTTAGCAGTCATCATTCAAAGACATGCAGCAAAAAAACACACATAACACACAAAGTTACACATACAGACATTTACATTTCGTAATGATAACTGGACACCTCTGTTTCTGGGGCAGTTACACATAAAACACATTGACATACACACAAATAGCTGGAGCTATGCATACTCCAGAGCAAGTTGAACCCCGCTGCGAAACTGTGAGCATCCTTCATTAACTCGATCACACACAAAACAACAATACAAGATGTAACTGTCTTTCCCTTCTTATATCTTGGAAAAACATGATAGGATGGGGGATAAAAAATACAAAAGTGAAAAGGGGAAAGGAGAATATAAGAGGAAAGGCAAGAAGAAAAGAATGGTGAGGAAAAAATAAAAAAAATAACTTAAAGGTGGAGAGTTTACATAAGGAGACAAGTAAATAGAGCAGGTGGAGAAGAGTGGCAAGGACATGACACAGGGGGAAATGAGAAAAGTACAGGAATAGGACAAAGAAATAAGAGAAAAAGGGAGAGTAAAGGAAAGAGAGTATACAAGATGTGGGAAAGACAACATTAAAGAAAATCATCTATAAAGCAGGAAGAAATAGAGAATGATATTTAATATATTATCAAATTAAAGAAATAAGTGGAGGAGAGAAGAAAATAAAGACGGGAAAAGGGAAATTAAATGAAACAATATAATATATAGTGTATAGAGGTTAATAGAAATGGAAGAACCAAAAAAACACAGAGGAAAGGGTAGAAGGTGATATGAACAGAGAAATGAAAGTGTATAGCGAGTGAAGAAAAGAAGATGGTATGTAAAAAGCGCAAGATCATATGTAAGACATAACAATGCAAGGAATAAAGGAAGAAAAGAAAGAGGAAAATCCGAAATGAGGGAAATAAATAAAATAAGGTTAGAAGACCCATGGAGACAAGATTAAATGAAATTAGATGAGAAAAAGTGTAATCAAAAGTGATTAGACAAAACAATATGAAAGCAAAAAAAAGGAAATGAGAAATAAGAGACAATGGAAAAAATAAAGACATATGAAAGGAAATCAGTGAAGAGGAGAAGGGGTTAGATGAGAGAAAAGAAAAGGAAATATGCATCAAAGGGGAAAAGATAATGTGCAGACCAAAAGGCATGAAAATAGATGTTCAGTAATGTGCTGCAGAACATGAACCTGCTCTAAACCAGTTTGAACTGAGTCAGGCCTGTAAAATGAAATGAAATGAAGAACAGAAAAATGATAAGAAAAGGGAGAAAAAAAGAAGAACAAACTAAATAAAGGAGACCCTTGAACCTTTCTTTGTTTGTGCTCCATCTGTGTCGACATGATTGCAAACAAAAATGAGCAACAGCAGCTCAGTTAGTTAGTTAGTTAGCAGGGGAATCAGTGAGTACTTAGGCCCCAATTATCCACTAAATCTGCCTCTCTCTCTAAATGAGATTATTGCAACATACGGAAGCTGTGGCTCCCATTGGGTTCTATTAACTTTGATTACTCCTCATTATTTACTTACAGCTCCGCCACTGTTATTGCTCTTGCATACACACACACACGCGCACACACACACACACACACACACACACACAAACACACGCACACACACACACACACACACACACACACACACACACACACATCACACACACACACACACACACACACACACACACACACACACATCACACACACACACACACACACACACACACGCACGCACACACACACCCCCCACACACACACACACACACACACACACACACACACACACGCACGCACACACACACACATACACCACATAGAAGGGCGGGCATAAAGTCCTCTACAAACTTAAAGAAAAAAAAACACATGCACAAACCCAGGTGTAAGTAAAAGAAAAAAAGGCTCTTAAGCCCTGTTTCGACCGGAGGAACTATCCCCCAGAACTATGGTCTTTTTGAGGAACTACGTGCGTTTCCACCAGATCTACCAGGGTAGAAATGTAGTTCTGGGGTGGAAGTTTACCCCTAAAAAAGACCCTGCTAGGGGTTATGTACTTTCTGAAGGTCCAGGGACTTTTGACAATAGGGCATGGAGCCCCTGCAGAGCTGAATGGCTCTGATTGGTCAGTCACAGCAGGGTGTTAGATCACCCACTGTGTTTAAAAGACTGCAGCTGAGAGCCCATTGTTTTTACCCTTCCTTTATTTTAATCAAAGTTTGACTGTTACAATTATAAAAAAGTACAAACACATTATTATAGATTAGACTAAGTATGACTTTAAGAACACATTAACTAAACTAAAAAATAAAACTAAATAGAAAAGCGAACAACAGAAGAGTCAGAGGTTTAATCTTGATTGAAAACCTTTATAGTTTTTATTGAAGTGTATTTTAAGTTATTCACTAATTCATGGAGATAAAACAACTTGGTTTGACTTCTACAGAAATAATCTACTTTATGTTTGTATAAAATAATGAGGGTCTTTTTCTTTCTTTATTCTCCATTAAAAAAACATCTTTAAATAAAATATATTCTAACTTTGGTGACTACAAATATTTTTCAGAAATACAATTTCAAAATGATCCCTACACAGATCTTGTGTATTCACAATAAAAAATCAGATGTTCTAAAGTGTCAAAATCATAAAAAATACTTTACCCTAATATTAACTTTAAGAAATTCATTGCAGGAGTTAAAATCATTTATCTTCCTAAAAGGTGTGTCTTGGTAAAATGAGGGGATTGAGGTATCCAGTTTAATTCTTCTAACATTTTGATTGGAGTCCTCTTTCCTTTAATGACACTAAACACAGCACTCATCTTCTTTCCATTGTTAATCAATGAAGTCATTTGCAAAGCAACACAGCCTGATTTGCATAAACTGCCCAGAACTTCAGGCAGCGGTGGAAACGCAAACAACCATGGGCCAAAGGAACCAGTTCCTTGAAGAGAAGTCCCTGAACCTTTTAGTTCTGGGGGCTTTTGGTCGAAACGGGGCTTTAGAAAATAAAAAGGGAACAGGAACACACAATTGATAGGGAAGCAGATAGCAGAGAACAAAAAGGATAAGGAGAAAACATTGTTCAAAGAAGAAAAACAAAATGGAGTTAAAGGGAAAGTCAAACACCAATATAAATATTCTTCTCATTGCACACATGCTGGCAATACAGTAATAGGGGTAATAAAATCAAACAAAGAAAAAGGGAAGAAAAGCAGCTCAGAAGCATTTAGACATCATGGTATGAAAATTGAAAGAGAAATCAAAACACACAGATCAAGCTGAAAGATACAGCATACATCATCCACATAAGGTAAAGAAATAAGAAGGGTGTAGTGGTGAAATAACATATAACAACATAACATTAACTGTGAGTAAACAGTTTCATTTTTTAAATGACCTATTTAGGAGTAGAGGTAAGAGCGGGGGGAGGTCACAGTGCTGCAAAGAGGTTAAGTTGATTGGTTGGTAGTACATAACAATCCAACTTAAAAACTGAGACTTTGTTCTCATCCTGTTTCCATCCTGTTTGGAGTTTTCCTGTTAAAAGGATATGAGTTAAAGGGTTTTCTTTTCCTTTTTCTGTCTCTCTTTCTCTCTTTTTCTCCTTTACTCCTTTAAAGACAGTTGGAATTGCTAAATGAGACCAATCTTATTCTCAGTTAGTGTGTACCGGGGATTGGGAAGAGAGGGGTGGAGCCCAGTGCAAAAATACATGAACTGCTATAAGCACAAGATATATCTAGAGTCAATGCCCTTTACTTTTTTCCGGTTTTTGTTTCTTGTTAAATTCTTTTCATTTTTTGTCTGTATACTTGTTTAATTGTGTATTTATTTATTTTTCCTGATGCTTTTATATGTGGATATACTGGTTGTACTAATACATTCAAGCTGGCAGTTATAATGACTAGTACTTTAACATTCATGACATTTAATGTCAAAGGCATCAATAACCCCATAAAAAGGAAAAATATTTTAAACTACTTAAAGACCCAAGACTGTAGGAATCACACTTGACAGACGCAGAACATTTAAAACTAAAACGAGACTGGGTGGGGAAAGTGTTTTTCTCTTCATATAACTCTAGGTCTAGGGGTGTGGTCATCTTGTGCCTCAAGCAAAAAACAATAAAAGTGCTTAGCCAGGAAAATGACTCGACTGGGAGATGGATAATACTTAAATGTGATATATATCAAGAACCATACACACTTATTAATATCTATGACCCAAACAATGATGATGCACTTTTTTTAAGACACACTTTTAACTGCTGCACAGATTTATGGAAAATGTATTATGGCTGGGGATTATAATTTGATACTTAACCCCTCACTGGATAAAATAAATAAAAATACCCCCCACTTAGCACTGCAGCTAAGGCTGTCAGGGAAGGTATGCATGATCTGGGTTTGGTGGATACCTGGAGAACACTCAGCAGCACACAACAGCTACTCTAGAATAGATATGTTCCTAATATCCAAAACAAAGCTTCACAATGTAATACTATGTAAATATCAGGTGGCAACCATATCAGATCATTGTCCTTTAAAATTGATAGTAGGACAAAACTTAGAGCAGCCCAGACCTTACTGATGGAGATTTAAACCATCCCTCCTTAATGATCCTGAATATGTTGTCTTTATAGAAAAGAAAATTGATGACTTTTTGGAGGTCAACGCCAACTCTGCCTCCCCAAGTACTATTATGGGAAGCTCTGAAAGCCTTCTTGAGAGGACAGATTACATCTTGTGGCTCTGATAAACAAAGAATCAGCAGACAACACTTAGACACATTAGAGCAAGAAATTCATGAACTGGAAACAAGGCATACAGAAGCCAATAGAGCTGAAATAGCCAATTTGCAAAAAATAAATCAATATTTCGAAAGCTTCTATCACAGTCTGTACAAATCTCAAAACCAAATAGGCAGAACCAAAAAGTGTGAGGATTTTTTTTATAACATAGAAATAACAAAGCTATCAGAAGAAATGAAAAATAGTCTTAATCCCGAAGTATTGCTAGAAGAACTTTGTAAGGCAATTCAAAGCTTGCAATCAGGAAAAGCTCCTGGCCCAGATGGTCTACTGACCGATTATTATAAACAGTTTCAAGAACGAACTGATTCAACCATTGATTAGATGCTAAAAGAAAGCCTAAAAAATGTAAGACTACCACCAAGCCTGGCAACCATCAATGAATTTCCCAAGATTTCTAAGGACAAACTACTTTGTGATTATTGTCCTTTGTCAATGCTAAATGTGGATTTAAAATATTCTCTAAACTGGTGGCACTACAGCTGTTGGGCGTGATGACACACCTTATCCACGAAGACCAGACATGATTTATACAACAGCGACAGGGTGCAGACAACATCAGAAAGTTAATCCATATCAATGAACTTGCTGAATGCTCAGAAGATCCTACACTCTATGGATGCACAAAAGGTATTTGATAGAATCGAGTGGGAATATCTTTTTCACACGCTAAAGGACATGAACTTTGATGAGGTTTTCATAAAATATATTAAAATCATGTATCACTCTCCCAAAGCCCAGGTTTTGACAAATAGAGTTATGTCCAAGCCATTTCAGTTGGGAAGGGGGACAAGACAAGGCTGTCCTCTTTCCCCTCTCTTATTTGCATTGGCTATTAAATCCCAAGCTGTGGCAATTCGCTCTAACAGGGAGGTATGCAGTATACAGACCGGAACATGCAAAAGCAAACTTTCCTTATATGCTGATGATTTATTAATTTACATTACACATCCAGAAAAGTCTGTGCCTCATTTGCTCACAATATTAGAGAAATAATAATAATAATAATAATAATAATAATAATAATACATCAGTTTTATATAGCGCTTTTCTAAATACCCACAGCACAATATCAGGCTCGCAGCTTAACAATGAGAAGAGTGAAGTGATGCACCTGAACCAAGGTGCTACCTGTAACTCGGGATCACTTGCATCTCACTTTAAGCTGACTTTAAGCTTAAATACTTGGGCATTCAAATACCCAATGACCTGAATCAAATATACCAAAAAATGTACTTGCCTACTCTTGAGAAGATTAAAGCGGATTTATACAAATGGAAAGATCTACCTATCTCTTTAACTGGCAGAGTTAACATTGTCAAGATGACTGTTTTACCTAAAGTTATCTATCTGTTCCAGTCAATCCCACTTAATTGTCCATCAAGTTTTTTTATTTCATTTAACAAATTAATTACTACCTTTCTGTGGTCTCAAAATCGTGCCAGGATTAAGTTATAAACATTCAAGCTCACTTAAACAAAAGAGGTTTGAACCTACCAAACTTCAGGCTATACTACTTGGCCAGCCAATCTCGTAAAACCTGGTGCTGGCTTAAGAGTGAGAAAGCATCCCTCCCTGGATGGCTCAAATTGGAAAAGCATACAATGCATCCTAACCCATTTTATTTAATATTTTTTATTGAAACTTTCAAAAACCTCAAAGCTGTTGCTACAAACCGGGTCATAAATCACACATTTAAGTGCTGGAGAACATTCAAACTTATAGGGTCTCAGAACACCTTGTTAAAGAGCATACCCCTGTGGAACAATTCACTTGTCCCTAAAGACATCAGAGACAGAATCATCGATGACTGGAAGCTTAAGGGAATTGAAGAGAGCGGAGATTTGCGCAATCAAAATGTTTTTGCAGATTTTAACTACCTAAGGGAAAAATTTCACATACCAACCTCCTAATATTTTTGAAAGAGCTGACCATCATCCCTCGCATTGCTATTCATGGCAATGATGCAGTGCTGAAAAAATTTGAGAGTGATAAAAAGGAACTTATTCTGCTGGCTATGACTGCAGCAAAAAAATGCATATTATGCCACTGGAAATCTGAAACCCCTCTCCGAATCAAGCAGTGGTGGTCAGAATTGTTATTGTATTGTACACCTGAGAAAATCATGTATTATGTGAAAGGACAAAAACTGCATTACCAAAAAGTTTGGGGTCGGGTTATAGATTATATCCCTATAATAGGGGGTTAAGTAGAATCCTAATTTAATTCAATTCAGTCTGTTTTTTTGGTGTATTTCTTGTGTGTGTGTGTGTGTGTGTGTGTGTGTGTGTGTGTGTGTGTGTGTGTGTGTGTGTGTGTGCGTGCGTGCGTGCGTGCGTGCGTGCGTGCGTGTGTGTGTGTGTTTGTGTTTGTTTGCTTTGTTTTTATTTCTATTTAATTATTATTTTTTGTCTCTACATGAATGTCGTGACATCCAGATGTTGCTTTGCACTGGGCTCGGGATAGGGGTACTGTGAATGTCAGTATGATGTTGTTCAAAGATGTTTTAAAGATGTATGTTACTGTTGCAGGCACTGTCTTGTCTGCAATGTGACTATTGTTTGGGGTAAAATGAATTAAACTGAAATAATTGAAAAAAAGGGTATGAGTTAAGATTATACTGTATCTGCAAACTGATATTTCCAAGGTAAATCTAAACTTCTTCAATGATGTTATGTCAATATTTTATAAATCAAAGATTTTTCACAATTCATTTAGAAACCAACTGAATAGAAACTGAACCCAAAAAAATGCTAATTTAAATTGGAAAGTGTCAGAGGGGACCAACCCATTAAGCACCAATGTTGTTTCTGTTTTTATAAAGAAGGATTAATAAAACACTTTCCCTTAAACCTATACTGAGGAGAGGAACATGTTTGGTTGGTGACTTGAGAGCCGTTTATTTGTTGTTTTGAGGCCATGCCCAGCACTCAAAGCACACACCACTTAAATGCCACACTCTGTGTACTGAGCTACTTTAGGGTCCAAATCATCAGGACACGAGTGGGTTTAAATTTGTTTTGGCATAGTGGGTCCTGTGTGATCCTTTGTGTGTGTGTGTGTGTGTGTGTGTGTGTGTGTGTGTGTGTGTGTGTGTGTGTGTGTGTGTGTGTGTGTGTGTGTGTGTGTGTGCGCGTGTGCGCGTGTGCGCGTGCGTGCGTGCGTGCGTGTGTGTGAATAAACCCATCAGAGATCCAGCTTCTAACTTGCAGATGGCAAAAAAAAGTGGGAAAGGGGAGTCACATCACAGAGAGAGAAAAATCAGCTCTGAGGCCTAATTTCAATGACATTGTCCCTTGTCTAATTGCAAAATTCCCTATGAATCTCCTTCCCTCCCTATTGTGAAGCTCTGCAGCGCTCCAAGGTAAAAAAGAAGCTTGGTTCTAATTTCATTTTGGTTTTTCTTAGGACAACTCTTAGATGTTTAATTCTATCCCAATTTCATGTAATCAGGCAGAAGACTTCCCTAGAGGGAGGGCAATGCAGGCCAGGGCCCAACGTGTGCTATTTGCAAATGTAATTGGTCCACCTTCGTTCTACTCTGCCTGATGTTCACACTGTCTTTTCTCTCTTCTCTTTTTTATTCCCGAACATCTTCACATCCTTCTTTCTTTTTTCATTCCTACCAGTAGCCCATCGTCCTTTTCTTCCCATCTCCTTTCTCTCCTCCTCCTTCATCCTTCCCTTCTCCTCTAGGCGAAACACACAGTTGTTATTGTGATTTCATATTTTCATCTCCATCCCTGCCTCTGCAGCCTCTGGACATTGACTACAAAATCCATTATCATTTGTATATTTTAATTATGCAAATGAGGATAGCTCAGCTGGCCTGTTGGAGGCTCCAGGGGAGAAAGCAGGAACTCCATTGCGGGTGATTACAATTCATCCGCTCGTCTCGCTTTAATTGTAACAAGCTAATTACCTTGTTTCCATTTAGTTTGAACAATGCCAAGTAAAAAAGGGAACATTGATAGCTTTGGCAAACTCACATGGCAAAGCAAGCTGACAGGCATGAGGAAGAGAGGGAGGGTGGAATAGGAAGTATACTGAGAAAGAAAGAAAGAAAGAAAGAAAGAAAGAAAAAAAGAAAGAAAGAAAGAAAGAAAGAAAGAAAGAAAGAAAGAAGTCACACAGTCACAAGTTTCATAAAGAGTTGTCTGGTAACATACATTTTGTATTTTGTCAAAAAGAAGATTGAAAATAATGTCATAATCCTTCAGCCCTCACACATCAACAATGGCTATAAAGGCTTCTTATAGTCCATAACAAGCCATAGTCCATTGAATCCCTCTAAATGACACAAGGTTTGGGTTTTTGCCAGAGGTGTTGAGACTCGTATCACTCTATTCAAAGGTTTTTCACTAAAATGAGTCCAGGGCTTATGGGGATCAAGGCAGGGCCTCAGTTGAACAAGATCTCATTATCTTTTCCTCATATAGACCCAAGTGCACACATACCAAAGAACATTTTCATATAGATATGTATTCACACTTGCACACACCCTGGCATGTTACTTTGAGCAATACAGCATATGTGGCATAACAACAAGAAACTCCTGTTTTATGTCCTTTACCTATCTAAAGAAGAATTTCTTGTGGGAGATCAAAAGGCCAAACTTTTTTTTCTCTGTTTTCTTTGCTGTTGCTCTATTTTTATTTATTATCCAAACCCCCTTTAAAAAATGCCCTAACACATAGGGCATCAGGCCCCCCAGGATGTCGAAGGCCACCAAGATTGGGGTGGCCTGCGACATCCTGGTATTGTTAAAAAGATGCAAAAAAGAAAACCATACCATTTAGTGAAAACAAAATGAAATTAATGTGTAAAAATAATTAAAATGTTTGTATCAATGTAGGTGTCTACTGCTCTTTACACATAAAGATGTACACATCTGTGTATCTATTAAGTTTGATGTGTGCATGCAGTGCTAAAGTCTATACATGGAGATTACTTGCTTCTAGCCTTTCTGATAATAAATTACTATGTAAAATAATTTTATGGTTGTTAGGCTGTTCTTTTGTATTGTTCTTTTGTGTAACCAGTGTTTGAATAGGCCTATTAGTGATATGTGTGGCTGTGCCTTAACAACCTCCAGGAACATTGGGGGTTCCCAGCCTCTGACACCCTTATTTTGGGGGTTTACAGCTGAAAAGGTTGGGAACCCGGGTCTATTATATGCAAGTGCAAATGGTCAACGAGGTCAGTGGACACTCCTCCGCCTATGTGCACATATACATAGAGACATTTGATATACAAACTCATGACACAAAATTGACTCCCATACATATATTTATGCTTCTCTTGAAAACTCCCACCTTTTCCATGCCCACCTACTTTGCAGTGCCATCAGGGAGAGACTTGAAAGGTACTTGGAACTGTCTTCCTTAATCATTTCCCGGATCCCCAGGGCACGCTTTGTGACGTGAAGAAGGAAGGAAGAAGGAGGCATAGACAGACAGACAGACAGACAGACAGACAGACAGACAGACAGACAGACAGACAGACAGACAGACAGACAGACAGACAGACAGACAGATAGATAGATGCAGCTTGATTATTTCTAGTTTAACATCAACACGTTATAAAACCCTTAAACTTCAACAATGATACACATGATTTCAGCAGTGTATCATGTTTAAAGGTGCTAATAGGTCTGGTACTTGCACATCTTTAAATATGTGGAAATATCTTTAGTATTTGTTCAAATATTATTCAGGATAATTGATAATTTCATCTACGATAAATACATATCTTACAACTGTTGTTTCTAAAACATTGTACGTTTAGACAAACAGAAGTAATCGGAAAGCGCTCTTGCTCTCTAGCAACTAATCTGCTAAACAGTTTTGTTTATTTTAACTACCTACTCTCAGCCTAGCTTAGCTGTTAGCTTCATTTACGATGGCTTCTTTTTCTGCCTCTCCCTCTCCTGCCGTCTCCTGCTCTATGTGTCAGATGTTTAGTTACTCCTCGTCCTCCTTTACTGATAATGGTACATGTAAGAAATTTAGTTTATTTCTAGCCTTGGAGGCGAGGGTGTCTGATTAAGAGATGTGGCTCCGCACCACTGATTCACATCGTACGCAGCATTATTTAGCCAGCCACCTGTAGCCGGTGCGGGCCGACATAGCTTAGCATGTCGGCACTAATGACTCCCGACTATGCCAGTCAGAAGTCACTAAGGTTAATGTGGAGTCGGTGTGTACTTTTGCAAAGACGATGTCGGTCTCTGTAGTGTTCTTTGGACCCCTTCCAAATCAGACCAGTGATGACATGTATAGCCGCATGTCATCATTCAACTGCTGGCTGTCAAGGTGGTGTTCAGCAAACGATGTGGACTTTTTTTAGATAACTGGCAGTCTTTTTGGGGAAAACCTGGTCTGCTAGATAGAGACGGCATCCATCCCACTTTGGACGGTGCAGCTCTATTATCTAGAAACGTAGCAGAGTTTATTAGTCCAAAACCTTGACAACAATACAGAGTTCAGACCAGGAGGCAGAGCTGCAGTATTATACGCTTCTTTGCACTTCCTTTAGATCTGTCTCCCAGCCACTATAGCTGTAATTATGACTGTAAATCTAACTGTTATTATACTTATACTATAGGTACTGTGTCTGTTCCCCGGCCCAGACCCGTTGTTATAAGTAATCCAAATGTAAATAAAAAAAGCATAAATCGTAAAAATCTGATTAAAATAAATACTACGATTACGATTTGTGGACAAAATTTGGACTATTAAACATTAGATCCTTAGCATCTAAATCTCTATTAGTAAATGTTCTGTTATCAGATAATCAGAATGATTTACTTTGTTTAACTGAAACCTGGCTGTGTCAAGATGAATATGTTAGTTTAAATGAATCCACCCCTCCCAGTCATTTTAATACTCATACCTCGAGACACTGGCCGAGGTGGTGGAGTAGCAGCTATTTGTAATTCTAGTCTTCTAATTAACCCTCTACCAATTACCAATTATACTTATTTTGAAAGACTTGTTCTTAGCCTTTCACATCCAGTCTCAAGAACCTTTCAGCCAGTTCTATTTGTTGTAATTTACCGCCATGGCCCATATTCTGAATTTCTATCTGAATTTGCAGAATTTCTATCAAATGTAGTCCTTAGCAGTGATAACATAATTGTTGTAGGTGACTTCAATATCCATGTGGATTTTGATAATGATAGCCTTAGCACAGCTTTCATGTCATTATTAGACTTCATTGGCTTCACCCAGGGTGTAAAACCTACACATCATTTTAACCACAACCCTGGACCTTGTTCTAGCTTATGGCATTGAATTTCCATAACCTTACAGTTTTCCCAGAAAATCCTCTTCTATCATATCATTTCCTATAACATTAGACTTTTTCTTACCAGAATTAACTCTGTTTAATAAAAATGTGCTCTCTAGAAATGTATCTGATAGTGCTGTAGTTAAATTTAAGGAAGCTATTTCAGCTGCTTTTGATTCAGTACCATGTCTATACCCAGTTAAAAACTCTTATAATAACGTTAGTCCCTCTCAGCTGGATCAGTTTGTTGATAGTGCTGTGGATTTGTTGAGAGTTACTCTTGATTCGATTGCCCCCCTAAAACAGAAGGTTATCAAACGACAGAGACTAGCTCCATGGTACAACTCAGAAACCCGTACTCTAAAACTAACGTCGCGTAAATTTGGAAGAATGTGGCGCTCCACCAAAATGGAAGAATCTTGTTTATTTTGGCAACATAGTCATAATAAATATATGAAGGCTCTACGTCACGCTCGAGCTGTCTATACTCCTCCCTAATCGAAGAAAAAAAAAAAAAATCCTAGATGCCTTTTCAGCACTGTAGCCAGGCTGACAGAGAGTCATAGATCCATTGAGCCAAGTATTCCTTTAGCCCTCAGCAGTAGTGATTTCATGAGCTTATTTAACAATAAAGTTCTAAACATTAGAGATAAAATCAGTAACCTCCTGCCCTTACCTGGTGCAGATACCTCTATAGATAAGATCAATATGTCTTTACTTGCAGGCTATGTACCACAGTCATTTAAAGCAGCCGTAATTAAACCTCTATTTAACCAAAACCTTCTCTTGATTCAGGAACTCTAGCTAACTATAGACCTATATGTAACCTTCCTTTTATCTCAAAGATCCTGGAGAAAGTGGTAGCTAATCAGTTGTGTGACTTTCTCCTTGACAACAGTTTATTTGAAGAGTTTCAGTCAGGATTTAGAGTCCACCATAGCAGTTGTCAGGCTCCTCTGGGCAGTTGGTAGAGTCGTCGTCTCTCAACCGGAAGGTTGAGGGTTCGATCCCCAGCTCCTGCGAGAAACATGTCCGATGTGTCCTTGGGCAAGACACTTAACCCCGAATTGCTCCCGCTGCTTCGTCTGCGGCGTATGAATGTGTATGAATGGGATTAGTTACTTCTGATGGTCTCACTACATAGCAGTCACTGCCATCAGTGTGTGAATGGGGGTGTATGGGTAGGTGTGACATGCGGTGTAAAAGCGCTTTGAGTAGTCTGAAGACTAGAAAAGCGCTATATAAGCTCAAGTCCATTTACCATTCCTCTCCTCTGGAATCATCTCCCAGTCAGGGTCCGAGAGGCAGACACACTCTGTACTTTTAAGAATAGACTTTAAACATTTCTTTTTGATAAAACTTAAAGTAAGTGCTGGCACAGGTGAGCTCTTTTAGGTTCCTCGGGATTGTTGGTGGACAGCCTGTCTGAACAGGCTGTGCCGTGCTTCCGCAATACCGAAACCTAATGTGAATTCAAAGACTGGGACACCAATATTATGCCAACTTGGGAATCAGTAGGAATGTACAAAGACGTGATGACGACTGAGCTTAGTTTTAGCACTTTTGTGGAAAAAGCAGTCTGAAAAGGCTCTATGTCACAATACATTAAGACCATAATGGAAAGAAGGGCCAATAATTCCCAACTCTTTGTACTTACATTTGGAGAGTTAACTCTTTAACACCTTCTAACCCAAATGTTGACATTTTTCAGAAACACTTTTCATCAGACTTAAGGTAGTCTTAAAAGTTTTGAGCAGTTCTAAGAAGCTTAGTAGCACACCATATCTCCTTTACATCTCACTAATTTGCTGTCTTTATGCAAGTGTGACAGTATTGATATGTCTAAGCCATATGCCAACATCTGCTAGTGTATGCATTGTGTCTGTGTGATTTTATTTGTTGGTTGTATTCACATTCCAACTTTATCAGCCCAGTCAGTTGTGGGAGATGAGTACTAACTAATGAGTTTGGTACTGTTCAAGGTTTCTGCCAGTTCATAGGAAGTTTTTGCTTCCTACTGTTGCCAAGTGTGTGCCCATTGGTGGATAAGCCCCCTTAAACCTGTAACACACAAACCATTTTATTTAGACTATTGAATCAACACAAGGATCATGTGCTTGTTAAGAACAATATATGATGCTGAAAATGGATCCTGAACTGAGTGTATGCTCTTCATGTTTTAAAAAACATTACCATTTATCATGCTTCCACAGTGGATCAAATTTCTAAGACTGAGCTAAATCTCTTAAATAAAAATCTGAGATTTTGCACGTTTAAAATCAAATCTTGAGGGTTTTTCCCCTTAGGGTTGATTTTATTATGAATTTTAAGTTGTATCAACACATTTTTTATGTTAATGAAAAAACCTGCAGTCCTGTTAATTTTTTTCATTAACATAAAACATGTGTAACAGAAACATTCAAGGCCAAGAGACAAAGAAACAAAGAGATGTATTACATTTTCACAGTAATGGAAGCTGCTCCCTTCATAGCTTCCAAACCATTAGCAAAAAACGTCAAGCTAATACAGTAGCTAAGGCCATCAGACAGTACATTTAAAGATCTACTTTCCTTTAAACCGTTTCTTCTTCTTTTTTGTGGCCCCTGGGTTTCAAATACAACTCAGAGTTTTACCAGCACTTCTGGATCAGAGAGAGTTAGGTTAAAAGGAGGAAAGGGGGGGATTTAAACATTAATGTTCATTTAGAGATTAGACACTCAGAGGATCATCTTAAAACTGTGTCTGAAAAACAACCATTTTAAATCGGCTAAAGATTCTTTGCACTACATGACCTGGTATTTCTCTACAGTATAAGAGCTTTACTATTTGGCATGTAGTGAGGCATTTAAAAGCAAGCATATAAAGAGCGTACATACAAATATACTAAATGGTGGTAAAAGAACACTTCAACAATGCACAATCATTTTTGGAATTATTAAAATTATTTAATTCCAAAATTACATTGTCGCCCTCCCTTCAAGGGAGCCTTATCGCTGTATTTTGTCAGTTGGCTGCAGAACCTAGTCCTGTCCTGCCTCAACAGGAACAGTGAAGTCAGACGGAACACATTGTAGAAGGCAAAAGAAGAATCAAACATACTAGACTTTCTGTCAGGAGGTCATGAGGCGTCCCAGATGTGGCCTTGATTGTCGTTAACTACACTACACGGGATAAAACGTTCAGTTTTTTTGGGGCGGTCCTGAAACCATATGTCCGCTGGATCTGGCTATACAGTCAAGGTCAAAGTCAACTTTATTTATATAGCACTTTAAAAACAAACAGGGTTTGTACAAAGATCAACACATGGCAAGAATATTAAGTGTCAGTACAGGCATAATCACTTGCACACAGACCCACACAGCAGTAGTTGAGAAGTGAACCTCAACTATCTCAATCAGAAAGCATGCAGCAACAGCAATGAAAAAATACATAGACAGATACAAACACACAGATGTCGGCTTTCTAGAAACAGGGTAGCATGCTAATCAGATAAGGAATCAACTGCAAGAGGCAAGGGAATAAAAATGAGTCTTCTGATATTTTTTAAAGCGCTCTAGAGAATCTGTTGATCTTATATTTAACAACAGGTTTTTCCAAAGTCTTGGTGTGGCTATAGAGAGGGCCCTGTCTCTGAAAACTTTTGGATTAGACTGGAGATGGTTAGAAGTCCTTGATCTAATGATATGAGGGGCCTAGCTGTACTGTACGGTGAATAGTTCAGTGATGTATAGTGGAACAAGGCCATAGGGCTAGACAAACAGGAGGATTTTGTAAGGTATTCTGTATTTAACTGTGAGACAGTTTAAGGTTGCTAATAGAAGTGCTATACAGTATGATACCTTTTCTGCCTCTGCAAAGAAGCCTGGCTGCAGCATTTTGAACTACTTTTAAATGGTTTATAGAGGCCTGATTAATACCAAAATACAGTAAATTGCAGTGGTCAAGTCTGGAGGATCAAGGCATGGATGAGTTTTTCTAAATCTTTATGTGATAGGAATGACCTGACGTAGATATAATCCTGAGCTCAAAGAAACTGGATTTGATGACTGTACCAATTTGTTTATTAAATATCAGGTTACTAGTGAATACTATTCCCATGTTTTGATTCTTTTGACTCATAGATGGTTCAATTATAATGCAAATGTTTTGTAAATTGTACTTTTGTCTCCCTTTGTGTATTTGTCTGCAACTTTGTGTTTTTTGCTGCTGCCTGTCTTGGCCAGGTCTCCCTTAAAAAAGAGGATCTTAATCTCGATGGGACCAACCTGGTTAAATGAAGGTTAAATAAATAAAAATAAATACAAAAAGAAATGTAACCCTATGATCTCAGTTATATTTTAATTTAGCTGCAGGAAGTTATTAGCCATCCATCCCTTGAAATTAACTCTTCACTGCTGATTGTTGAAGGTCCCAAGATTGATCTTGGGGTATAATGTAGTCGATAGTGCTGAAAAGGATTCTTGGGTTATTGGATCTTCTTTCAATAATCCTGGAGAAATATTTTGACTATAGCTCAATATAAATAATATCAAGGTATATTTGCAGCTTGTCTTTATGCCATTTGCACTGTGCTCTTAAGTCAAATAGATCTAGTATGGTTGTTGAGCCATGGAGAGGTTTTGGGTTTAATGACTCTTCTTTTAAGAAGCAACAAAATCAAGAATAATCCTGATTATATAGTGAATAGTACCTCTGTGTTTAATGACAGTAAAGGGGATTCGATTTTGCAAGTGGTTGGTGCTGCTCTAAAAACAGCAGAGAACTGATTATAGCTGCAATGCTGGTGATGATGCGAAAGCAAGAAGGAGCTGTTTGTGTAGGGATAGAGGGAGACAATAGTTATTCGAACACAATTGCCTTGTGATCTGAGACACAGATCAGTTCAAGGTTAAAGGGGGCGATACCATAGGACAAAACTAGGCCCTGAGTGTGGTTTTTGGCATGTGTTTGATTAAATAATGCTAATAACGTGTAGTCTGTATTCAGTACTAGATACAGTGCCTGACTGAGCTAATGAATTATCTTTAACACTTGATTATAAGTGTTGTCTTGTTGATCAAGACTCAGCACCTGGTCTATAGATTACTAAACAGGTGATTTGACCAATGTTTAAAAAAAAAAAATTCCTACGTTTGCAACAAATCCATCCTAAAATGTTGGACAATAGAATATCTTTGGAAACATCTTCCCCCAAAGAACATACCACCACTGGTTTAATGGCATGTCTTACCACTAAGTTACCTTATCCAAAAAGGAAATTCAAGGATTCACATGTATACAGTGATCAAAATCTTTGCTTAAATTTCAAATAACTTTATTTATCCATTAGGAACTTCCGTTGTTAAAAAAAGCAAAAGATCTTATGCGTCCCTGTATCCCCATGCATTCAAATGTGTTTGGTGATTCTCAGAATAAGAAGAAAGAATGTAGAATATATTGAAGAGTCAACCTACTTTTTTTAGTCATTTAATTAAAAATTCCATGAAATCAATCAATCAACCTTTGTGCAATAACAAATGAAAGTAATCCCAGGACACATTACATATAGAGCAGGTCTAGTCAAAACTCTTTATATTACAACAAAGTAATACTATGCTTCTATTCTTTTAAGTCTGTATTTACGTGTGCCACTTCACATTTCCAGATCATAGAGCACTTTCATTGCTTCTAATTCTCTGCATTAATGTTGCCGTGATTAAACTTTTTGGCCAATCAGAATAGCTAAAGGCCTGGGATTACCACCACAACATCTGTGGACTACGCTAATGGACCACATATGTTTTTGATATTTAGATTAAGAGGTAAACATTTTAATTTCCTCTCACAAACAAAGAGAGGATGTGTAAGGGTGGCAAAGGGGTGGAGAGGGAATGGGGGATACGCTTACAATAAGTAAATAGCAAATGATGATAAAAGACCCACCATAACTTTGAGAACATAAGAAAACCAAAATCTATAGAATTTACACTCCGTGTTTCTTACTTAGCACACAGAGCCCCTGTAAGTGTAAAATGCTATCAGGATTTGATAAACCAAATACATAGCCAAAGTCACCAAGATATTTATGCTCTTAGCTAGGATTTTTAATCCACATTCTAGAGTAAGCTGTTAAAAGAACAGTACTTTAAGAGTAAAATTCAGGGCAGCAGGGCCAGTTCAGGACAAGCGGAACTAAAACTCACATGTTGTAGTTTTTCTATCTGTATTTTGCTGGACTGTCCAGTTCTCCCAAACAGTCTACTCAGATGTGATTAAGGGGATATTATCCTGCGGCATAAGTAGTACAAAGATGAAGATAAAAAAAAGGTTTAATTCCAGTTCTGAATAAATATCTCACCATTCACAATCTACATTTTAATCTCAATGTACTTTCTTTAAAACAGAGACCTGAGTAAATTCTATTGACTTGACATAAGGTTATAGTTTCTGTATATTATGATCATATGAGTAAACTTATTTTTATAAAGCCAACCATGTAGAAGCCAACAACAAATGCCATTCAGATCGGAAGTACTATATAAGATATTAAACTGCCTTTATTATGACTATAAAATGTAAGAATATCAAAAGTAAGTATTGTTATTACAAGAGGGATTTAATACTGAACATGAACAAACCTCAGCAGGTTACAAGCATTTGCATTAAAAATGTTTTTAGTCTCTCCTTTATTCATAACATCTGTCAAAAGGTTGTGAATAGATTACATCCGTGTTGAGGGGATTTTTAATCCACCACATGAAAAACATTTTTCAGTCTGTTCGTACTAAACAAAAGGGCTGGGTTTGTGTGTGAATTTGCTCATGTACTTATGTCAGCAAGAATGCATGTGTGTTTTTCACTTTGCATGTAACGCATACTTGTTTTGATATCACTATCAAAAAACACAAAAACTAACAGTTCTGTCACCATTAGAGCTCTCAGATCAGTGTCACAAATACCCCTTGTCTTTTTCAGCCCATAATCCGTCGGTTTACACAGTGTTGTAGAAGGGTATTTACGCAACAGTGGATCAGCAGTAATTCAGCAAGAAATCGGGCAGAATAACAATAATAATGATTAGAGCTGTTTTGATGCTTGGTTTTAATATCAGGGATTAGCACATCAACAACAATACAGATGTAGAATCCACGGTTAAGGGGAAAAGCAAAAGTTGTGGGACAAAGAAACGAGAAATGCTTTGTTAATATAAAGTTATTAGAGAGAAACATTTAAAGAATTAACATCAATGGAAAAAGTAAACCAACATTTAATGTTGCAAATGTAATTATTAGTGTAATTTGATATTTAAAATGTAAAGATTTTAATTTAATCACACCTTTAAAGATAGTATATTTCTTCCAGTATGCAAATATAAAATTCTTTATAACTGAGTTCTCCAATTTACTTATGATAATCATCATAATCAAATAGAAGTCTTTATATTTTGTCATTTTTCAACAGTAGAACGTGCAGTGTGTACTTGAGTGTGTTTTTTTTTGGGGGGGGGGGGGGTTCTGCCCATTTGTGTCCTGCATATGTAATTCAAGTTAAGCCATTTAATCCGCACACAAGCACACATAAACACACTCACACAAGTACACACACACACACACACACACACACACACACACACACACACACACACACACACACACACACGCACACGTACACACACACACGTACACACAGCACACAACAGTCACAAGAGGTCACTCACACACACACTTTGTTGTCTCACTGCTAATACTTGTTATTTAAACACCAGAGCAGATAGGCGACTGAACAATAATTATTTTCTGGGACAATAATTATTACCATTTATTTCTCCTGTGATCCATTTTGCCTGGTGGCCCCTCTCTAAAAGCCAACCCTTATCTTTAATGGTAAAGCCTTGAGCAGGACTGCATTTAAGAGAATTATCAAATAATTAAAAAAAATCTAATAATTGAAAAATAAAAGTGCATTTTATGTGTGCAAGTGTGTGTTTATGTGAACAAAGGACTGATTTGGGGAATTAGGACTGACAGGTTTGGTATTCAAACTCCTGTTTCTACATTTGACAAAGAGTAGTAACTTCGCTTTCTTTTCTTCTTAAGCAGGTAAACCCCTCTAGGGCAGAAAAAGAAAACCATCCTTTTAGTACAAATAACCTGCAGTTCCATACTTGAAGCCAGCAAGTGTGAAAAGAGTGAGCTAACCCCATGAAGGCCTATATTACAGTGTTGACTCTCGCAAAAATACAGTTTCTGAAAGGGCCCTGTTTGACAAAACTCCGCACACAAAAGCAAAATCAGATACATAAAATACAAAACATCTTACATCTCTTGCAAAAGCATTCACTGCATACATAACTATACAAACTCGTCGTTTGCTTAAAGAGTTTACTCACAGACACCAAATAAATAGATCTTTCCGCTGCCAAGTGCAAATGGCTGTGCTAAATCTAAAACACTTCACAATTTATATTTTTCTATTGATATATACCAATTATAAAAACATCATTACTGTATGTCTTTTACATCTTCATTTGTAGGATGCTGTAAATATGAACACAAATGCAAAGGGGAAACAAAATATCTTTATTCTCAATACTGAATTAAGATGACATCTCATGTGTTCTCTTGCTCTTCTTTCTTCTTCTCCTCTGCCTCTTTCTCCATCTTCTCTGCCTATTACTCTTCTTCCTTCTCCTCCTCTTTCTCTCTTCCTCCTTCAACTCTGCCTCTTTCTCCTCTTCCGCTTTCTCCTCCTGCCTCTTCCTCCTCCTTCTCTATCCCCTCTACCTCCTCAATATTGTTTGGTGTTAATGTTTTGTAAATCACAGTGTGTAGTGTTTTGCCTAAAATGTGAAGCTGAGAATGGGCATATACGTAGTTCTTCAAATCTGGCGTTTGTACAACGTTTGCTTTGAGAGTCTAGTCTCAATAATTTTGTATCATTTTAATCTTTATGTGTACGCAATCATATGGAAATGTAATGTGGCCAGCCTTATAGCAGAATAAAAAAATATTAAAACCTTTTAAAATTATTTGTATGTACCTCATGGAACTAATAAGGCTTAAAATTATGCATATCAAAATAAAGACATTAATCAATCAGTTAAGCTTGACACACAAGGAGTAATATGTCAGCCCAGATTTGCACAACAATAGATAGGGCTGGCTATGTCAATCAAGATGATACTTCCCCTGATGATTGGCCAGAGAGGGCGTTGCTTGTGATTTCTGTGTGATCTGATTGGTTACAGGTGTGTTCACATGTGGATTCGGAGTTCATGTGATTGCTAATTGAGTTTGGTGTTTTAGTAGCAGTTTTTAGAAAACACACACATGCTGTCAGTTTTGAATGACGTATCTCAATGTAGAGAATTGTGTTTAGTGTTTGCAAAACACTGTGTGTAATGTTTTGCTTAAAGCTGAGAATAGATTTGCAAATCTGGGCTGACATTTTGCTCCTTGTGTATCATTTTTAATTTATGTAAGCAATTGTAAAAACTGTAATCTGCTGACACTGTTACTGCTGTACATAAATAGTTTTTAAATTAATAAATGCTAAACCCAGCTCATGTTTATTGACCATTGAATATCATTTAACCACAAAATGTTATCTACAACCTCCATTACTCGTCTCCCCCCCAAAATTACTGAAAAATAATGAATTTACTCCTTTATACTTAACTACACTATCCAATGCAGGCTGCCGTTGTCTACACTAAACTATGAAGTCATACACAAATAGGAAGAAGTTCATTGATTTAAAATAAAAATAATAATCTTAAAAAGCATACAAATAAATATAAATGAACCCTATAGTGTATAGGCTGTCCTTGATCTGTTGTGTTGTAGTTACATCCAGTTTATAGGATCCTTCAATTAAAGCTTGTGTTTGAGTGGAGAGGGCCATGCTTATGTGACACTTTGGCAAACTAAACACAAGTTTCACACACAAACACATATATATGTGTAGCTATGTCTTTTACTCCTCTTTTGAAAAAAATTATAGTTTCCTTCAACTCCAAACTTCCAAGGCATAAACGTTTCTATTCTTAATAAGTAATGTATAAAATAATACAAAAGTAAAGACCAAAAATACAACAGACTTTAAATTCTGTTTTTGCAAGTTAAATGATCTAACCAGCTGAAAATCACACAGTTAGGAAACTGAAGGACAATTTCTAAAAACTGAAAAAGTTACTTGACAGTTTGGCCAGTTTTAAACAAAGGACAGGACAGTGCAAATGAGAGGATCTTGTGTTTAAACCTATTGTCACAGGGGAAATAATAAAGGCTTTTACACATGATTGTTTTCATAGCTGATGAAGTCAATGATGTATGTGTCCCTCTTTTCCTGTGTCTTTCACTTCCTCTGTTCTATGGAACTCTATCCTTTTTATTCACCCCTTCCGTTCTTGTGTCTCAGCATAACTCTCCATGTTGCCTGGTGATTAAGCAATAGATTAACCTCCAGTCCTCATTAATAATAGAATAGATAGAAAAAGCCCTGGTTGCTCTGCTTCCTGTCAGCAGCACTAATAGACCCCTTTACATACACATTAACAAAAGTCTTGTTTACTTGGGCAGATGGACAGTAATACCAGAAACATGGAAAGGTGAAAGGTGAAAAGGGAGACACTCAGATGCATCCTATGCCAATTTGATCTGAGTAAAATGAAAACTAATATTCTCCACACTTCTGTGAAAGTGTTCCACAAGGTTTTTGCCCCTGTCTATTAAGATTTGTTCCCATTCAGCCTCAAGAGGGCTGTCAGGAGATATGTTTGGGCCTACCCCAAACTGATCTTTCAAAGCTGGTGTCCACACATTTCCAGAAACTTTTGATTAGAATCAAGCTGCTACTTTGTTGATTGGTGTGTGTGTGTGTGTGTGTGTGTGTGTGTGTGTGTGTGTGTGTGTGTGTGTGTGTGTGTGTGTGTGTGTGTGTGTGTGTGTGTGTGTGTGTGTGTGTGTGTGTGTGTGTGTGTGTGTGTGTGTGTGTGTGTGTGTGTGAGTGAGTGCGTGCGTGCGTGCGTGTGTGTGAGAGTGCGTTCATGTGTGTGCGTTTGTGTTTGTTTGGGGAGGTGGGGTACCACCAAGTTGGAAGTTCAATCCTCAAGCTCAATCGAAATTACTTTAATGTCAATTACAATGCTATTTGTTTTCAAGTGTGCCAGTATTATTTAGGAATAAGCTCTTCACATGACCACAAGATTATCAACGAGGGAGTTGAGTTTTGTGGAAAAATAAGCCTTCACAAAAACATGCACAGAGCACATACATACTGAGTATGGCTTAATGGGACAACATTTGTTGTAATTCATTCAGAATCCATTTTAACACATTATACAGGCCTAAGTGCCAATCTTCCTTATAGGGAGTTTCCATGATTTTATGTTCCATATAAAACAGTGCAGTTTCTTCCACAATGGCCTATTTAAGTTACATTATCACCAAATATTCCCCAGCAAAGAAAATTAAGCCGGGGATACTGTGAGATCATCTCAGTTAGTTATCTTCTCCCCGCCGAGATATGTTGCTTTGACACCCTACTGAGAAGTGAATGATTCCCTTGGTTTAGAAATAATTGTCTTAGACAGCGAGTCAGCCTGTGATCTCTCTCTCTCTCTCTCTCTCTCTCTCTCTCTCTCTCTCTCTCTATCTATCTATCTATCTATCTATCTATCTATCTATCTATCTATCTATCTATCTATCTATCTATCTATCTATCTATCTATCTATCTATCTATCTATCTATCTATCTATCTATCTATCTATCTATCTATCTTTCTCTTTGTCTTTTCCTCTTTCATTAAACCTGATCTAAAAACTATGCTAAATTGTGTGTGTAATATAAGCCTGTGGAAAGTTACTATAGATTTAAGTGTTGAAAAACATTAAAATAAAAACATATGTGGGATTGTTTAGTAAATAACTTTGATCAATTATGTGTTAAACAAAATCATCATAGCTATAAGTACCAAGTCAAATGGTTAAGGTTGGAAGATATCACTGTTCTTGCTTTTTATTAATTTATTTATTCTAGTTATAGATTTCCCTAACAGAATGGTACAAGAAGAACCTGATCATGGGATCCCTGAATCAGGAAAGAAGAAGAGATTCCTACCACCACACTAAAAACACACGAACCTCAGTGAGATTGGAGTATGGATGACATATGTAAGAGGTAAGGAAGCAAAAAAAAAAACAGTGCATGCTTATAGCAATTACAATATGCTGAACATTATTCCATAAAATGTAAAAATAACAAAAGGCGGGAAATGTACATTATATGTTAATATACATTGAGTTAATTTCCTGAATTTCCCCAAGGGGATGAATAAAGTATCTATCTATCTATCTATCTATCTTTCTATCTATCTATCTATCTATCTATCTATCTATCTATCTATCTATCTATCTATCTATCTATCTATCTATCTATCTATCTATCTATCTATCTATCTATCTATCTATCTATCTATCTATCTATCTATCTATCTATCTATCTATCTATCTATCTATCTATCATTAGACTGACTTGTTAATGCTTTAAAAGCAGCCAGCACCACTGACTTCAAACTGAGCTTGGTTAAAAAAACAAAACTTCTAAGGAACAATTCCAACCTGAAATGGATCGACATCATCGCTTTCCATACTTGAACATACAAGCTAGAAAGTGCAGTAAAACCCCTTCAAGTCCATATTAAAAAAAATGATTAGAGAACTTAGACCTTAATAAATAAAGCAAACCAAGCATTGCTAACATGTTGGGCACTTTTGAAAGATAGTATATTTAATGTTATTTGTTGTGGAGACATGCTACAATGTATTTTTGAAGGGCCAATGAGAAAACAGTTCAAAAGAAACACCATCTTAATAAGCATTTAATGCCAACAGTCGATGGAAGCTTTATGGAACACTTTCTGCAGGTTTGCTTTACTCTCTTTACTTATATCTTATTTAATGTTATCAATATTTAATATTTAACATTTATAATTATAATTTGGGTTATCGCAAACACCTTTATTATGTCAAATGGTTGCATAGTCCAGACAACCTCAAACATGTTGTGTGCTTTGTCTCCACACACAAAGTGGCCACCTCTCATCCGGAGTGTTAGGGGGTTCGATCCCCAGCTCCTGCAGCAACATGTCCGATGTCTCCTTGGGAAAGACACTTAACCCCGAATTGCTGAATGAATATGTATGAATGAGATAAGTTACTTCTGATGGTCACTTTACATAACAACCTCTGCCATCAGTGTTTGAAATTGTGTGACTGCCAGGTGTGACCTGCAGTCTAAAAGCGCTTTGAGTAGTCAGAAGACTAGAAAAGCACGATAAAATCTCAAGTCCATTTACATACATCACATGCACATTTCCAACCACACACACACACACACACCCTCAACCTCTCTGACCTTGAGGGCTCTTTGCTTGCCTTTAAGGCGCATTGTAGTGCAATGCACTCTGTCTTCGTCTTCGCTGGAGCTAATTGGCTGCAGCTCAGTGTTTACTGTTAATGTGTCATTACTCATTCCACTTGGAATAACTTCCTCAAGTTGCTTTTGTTCAGGGGTCATTAAAAGTTGAGCTAGCCTTTAATTACAAGCCTGGCTTATTCAGTAAATAAAGTTATCTTCCAGCAGCTCTGAATATACGGTATCTCTATTCCATCCAGTTCAACATCACTCATGAAATACAACCCTAGTGATCACATGGAAAGTGTGTTCTAGTGGGCAAAGCGTTCAGATGAAGAGGTGATTCAAGATGAAACATATCTGATATTATCACGCCTGTCCACCATGGGGTCCAGAGCTTTCAGTCGATCTGCCCCACACCTCTGGAACTCCCTCCCACCAAACATCACTCATGTATTGTCTCTCTCTCAAAACACATCTTTTTAAACTGGCATGTTCAGTCTGATCATGTTCCATCCGGTCTCATAATCCTCTACATCCTGTAAATTTGTCTTTTTAATGCTAATTTTATCGATGTATTGTTACTTTGTTGTTTTTATCTCTGCTTTGTTAGGTGACCTTGAGTGTTTTGAAAGGCGCCTTTAAATAAAATGTAGCCTATTATTATTATGATTATTAAAAATCAATTATATATCAACCATGATGGGAACAGATTTATATGTAAACCCAAACTGTGAAAGTCTTTGACAGACGTTTTTTGATCTTAATTTTTAAGCAGGTTTAAACTCTTATGTTTATATCTTAATATCATTCAAGCTATCAATTTGTGTCTAATAGAGCAACAGGTTCATGACAGGATAACTTAAAGTATTTCTATAACAAATTCAAACTCACATCAAAATAGGTGAAGTTATCAAAGGCTCCAAGTACCATGGTAATGTTCCATATCATACTTATTGCATATTTTCATTTTAAATCTGACATGGTCATTACAGGATTTCTAATCTTGTATGGAAGCAGAAACAAATAATCTAATGGAAAAGAAACATTTTCTTGAATAACAACGCAAAAATAAATGAGTTGGATCCCATGGGACCTAGTTCTCCATTAATTAACAATTTAAGGCCTATATGGATGTTATGGTTTATAAAGTCACTGCTTCTCTGAACATTGACTCGTGTTTTTAAGAATCATTTTTTAATACTTCACTCTGGCTAATATTCCAGACCTTCGATTAAATACGGCAATCCTCGGTGGTTGGTCTGCCGTGCTAATTGGTACGACCGCCTCAGGCAAGCACACAACAAACAGGGGGACAGCATCTTTCACAGGGCTCCGTCTGTCTTGGGGCAACACAGCAAAAGTAAAACATGACAATAAATGCTTCATTAGCCTACAACAACAGACGGCTTTACACTTTCCAGTGTTTCCCAGGACCACCGCCAAGGTTAATAAGGCTACGGCCGTCAAGTTGTTTCGGCTAAAGAAACATTTTATAAAAAATTTAAATAAACGAAAATCAACCTACATCAAATAAAAAATAATTTCGGATAAAAAAAAATAAAGGCTACAGCGTAGCCTATAGCCTATGTCTTGATTTTGTGTTCTTGCATATTGCTTATTGACGCAGTGTGTGTCAAAGTAGACTATGCTATTATAACCTGAATATGTGCGTTTGATAAATAAAAATAATGCCATAATTGTGATAAAATCTCTAGTAGCAATTGTTATTGCAATAAACCATAGGCTAGTCCTACATAAAAGAGACTGTTGACACGCATGGCGGCACAGTGGAACATGCACCCGCAAGTACACGCCCATCCAACTCCACTCTCTAAATCCTTAGGAAAAGGCGGACTAACACAACGTCAATGACTTCATCATTAGTCAACTATTTTTTACATTTGTTTTAATTGTGACGCAAAGTAATCCCGTTTCTGATAAAAAAGTTATTAACGTCAGTAAAAGACGAGCGGCATTAAGTACTAAGGATTAAAATTGAGGCGTGCAGGGCAGCTGTGTAACATATTGTAACCTACATCTGCCTTTAAAGCCACACTGAGTTGATAAATTGCTGATGAGTCGTACAGGCAGGCTGTTATGTGTTAACTGAACATTGTTAAATGACGATTTGAGGTAGCCTATATTTTTATTTTGTAGGCTATCTCAATTTTAGAGGGGGTTACAGGAATCTGAATAATCTAGCCTAATCTGAAGGATTTGTTGTGACGACGGAAAGACATAAACACTTAAATGTTTTATTAAACCAATAATATGTGAATAATCTGATTAGTTAAAAATTGAGTATTTGTTGAGAAAAAAATAGTTAAAATAAAAAAGATAAGGGCAGTGTGCAGTTATTCAGGCTCCCTCCAGTGTAGGCCTATGTTAAAAGAGAGGAGGCGATGCACTTCTGTAGCCTATTGTAATCACTCACCCGAGGCATGTTTCAGGTATTGACAGATTTGATGTTAAATGTCTCAAGCTCACTTAGTGTTGTAGCTCTTCATTTATTATCTCTCTCTCTCTCTCTCTCTCTCTCTCTCTCTCTCTCTCTCTCTCTCTCTCTCTCTGTCTCTCTCTCGCTCGCTCTCTTTCTCCCTCTCTCCTTTCCTATAGTTTGACCCTTCGAGGTCACACAAGCAATTCTTTTTTTAAACGCATGATTAATTTCTTGGAAGGTTGACCGGCTGATGTATTATACAAAAGTGAAATGTAGACTATTGCAAAGGGGCTAATAGCGCTATTTTCCTCCAATAAGTCTTTTGCTGTTTCACAGAATTCCGACATGTTGCGCTTTTGATAACATGTAAGAGCATCTTTGATGGAGAAAGAAACATTTGGGAATATTGTCTCCCAAAAAATGCCTTTTTCTTAATGGCTCTTTAAAAAAACAGAGAAAGTTCGGTGGTTACGAATTATGTTAAGTCGATGCGACCTTTAAATCAGTTGATTAGGATTTATCAGTGTATTATTTTTAGACCATTTGATTCATAACACATAGCCTATATGAAACTTTTTTTAAACTAATAAACTAAATCATTACACAAATCTAAAGCAATAGGCTATCCTAAACCTGTAACAAAAATGTTATAAACTCTACAATGAAGACTTAATAAAAGACTACATCTAAGAAGAAGACACCGTTTTTCGCAGGAAATATATTAGGCATTCAAAACTAAACCTGGCCATTGTGTCATTTTCTCATGTCAATGTTCCATTGCGACGTCAGCGGTTAAATACCTGCGGCCCGTGCGTATCTCCCTTATTCCCCCACCAACCCCCACCCCCAATTGCAAACCAAATTGGTTTGAAAAGGAGCAGATGGGGCTCATTCTCTCTGTGTCTCCAACGCACATGCATGAGCTGCACGAGCTCACGCACAGATATAAGACTGAGTCAAAAAGTGACCCTGTCATATTAAACAAGATGCAATTAGGAAACATACACCAGAATAGATTATATTATCTATATTACAGTCTTGTAACCAGATTGGAAATTGCTCCAAAATATGCATTTATGATTTAAAAAGCAAGGACGGATGGCTGAAATTCAAGTATAAATTATAACAATGTCTATCACCTCTTTAAGTGTAACCAAATTCCCTTTAAAAAAGCCAATCCGGGAACACTGCAGCTTTTATTTTCACTTTTTTTAAGGAAAAGAAAAGAAAAACCCTTAAATGCCTCACAGACTGGGTGACTGAAATAAACATAACATAGCTACACTAATTCTAATTTAAAATGCTCATCAACGTCCACAAAATAATATGTTTGACCATTTTCAATTATTTAATCTGCTTTGTCCTGAAAACACCTTAATTGTTTTCATTGTTTTAAATAACCGATATTGGATGCCATGTGCATCCCCTGATGAGTTATTTAGCCTATGTACCATCCTCAAGACGTTTGCTAATGCTTGTGGAACTGCTAATATCTGAGTTATATGACTTCATGTTTAGGTCTGTTCCTTCATATCTGTAATTCGCCTGTACATTCGTCAAGTTCTGAAGACCCTCTTCAGTTGAATCATCGCTGTATTCTAAACTCTTGGATAATAAATGTTAGCTTTATTGACCCTCACTTAACCTAGGCTATATATCACGTAGGCTATTACAAAAAAATATATAGGCCTATATCACGTATTACAGATGATAGGTAACAATATCCCTATTGCAGATTCACGATTAGGAACAACTTAAAAACAATAAAAAAATAAAACTCCTCAGTCTTGAATGTGGGAATCTACTGTACAGAAAACGGTGCCCCTTCCTTGTTTATTTTGTGTGTTCCCTAAACTATCAAATACCAAATAGATTATTTCCGATCATTTACCCCATTCCCACTTCACCGCACCCCCAAGTATATGAAGCCCACCAGACGTCGATGTGATGACGACAGCCTTACTGTATAACTTGTTGTAGCTGTCTCCAATGCAAAGTTTATTTAAAACAAATACATTTCATTAGAGGACACATAGACATAAAGTGATAAACTGTCAAAATCGATGCTTTGGGTTTGTTTAGTCGTCATTTATTGTTGCAGGCTAAGAGTGTCATGCTCTGACACTTCAGGAGAGACAATTTCTGCAAGCGCATCAAGCCGGTATCCCAATCAACGCTCGTGCATCCCCCATCCTTGCTAGTTTGACTTTTCCAACATCTGATTGGCACTTTCTGTGTAGATAGGAGAATACTGAGAGTGGACCAGACCAGAAGAGCGTGTTGGCCTGTGTATCATTGTGTATTTCATGACTGGTGGGCTGAGCTCGCTCTACACGCCAGTCAAGCCGAAAAGCGCGTGGTGAGAGGGAGAGGGAGAGAGGGGTGGGGTGGGGGGGGGATTAAGACGGCGCGTGCTGTCTCTGAAAGGCGAATAAAACCGGCACGAGCGTCGCAGTTTACTCACATCTCACAAGCAGCTCACTCGACAGTTGGAGGGAAAGTCGCGGTGCCAATTCCATGTGATTCAATGAAATTGGTTTGTGTAGGCTACATGACAAAAATGAGTTTTGAAAAGCTCTGTAGAACAAGCAGATTTTTCGCGTAGGTGGATATTTTTTGACGCTGTTACAGTTTGGGGATTGTTCTCGGGAGTCCAAGGTAAGGTGCAGGCTATTTGACTATATTTGTAAAGATGTAAAGATAGTAAAATGTTGCCAAAGAAAAGTGATGTTTGTTAATATCTATATATGTATCGATATCTATCTATATATGTTACATACATTGCAAGCTAGAATTGCTAAAATCTAAATACTTATTATTATTATTATTATTATTATTATTATTGTAAGCTAGAATAGGCCTAGTGTCACGTTTTGTTGCTTTACAGACACATTTATACCGGTTTTTCTCATTGTAATATTCTTCTATAAGTTAAACAGGAGACAAACGTGTCATTTTTAAAGGCCCAAATTGTAACTTTGCAAGAAATTAAACTTTTGCTTTAAATTTTAAATAACATTGACCTTTTTTAAGTTTTTATTATTTCAGTCAGGCCGTTATAAACTCCTTAGTTAAACTATAGTTTCCTATTTGCATGTGTTCCCGTGTCTTCATCGTATTTGTCCGTAACTACCTTATAATAAATTATTCAGATTCAAAACGCTTTGTTCTGAACAATATTTACAAAATAAACGGATCTTTTCATCAATACAATAACTAAATAATTGGTTTTAAAACAATTAGAAGTTAATGCTCAGTTTCGGAAATTATTGAAACACTGAAATAGGCCTACTTATTCCATGTTTTTAAAAGTCATATTTTTGTGTATTCTAGGATAAAGGGGGATTTATGAAATATGCCTATTACTTCCAGAAATACTCTTCTACCTAATATAGCCTATTTGCAAGTAATAAAACATATTCACTTTACTAAATAAGACTCACAGTAGTAAAATAAATGCGCTTTGTATTGCAAATCAATATATTGCCTAGAAGTGCCATTTGCAATTCCATTTCCAGCAATTGGTACGATTATATACATATATATATGTATATATATATACATATATATATATATATATATATATATATATATAGAGAGAGAGAGAGAGAGAGAGAGAGAGAGAGAGAGAGAGAGAGAGAGATTTTATGTGTGTGTGTGTGTGTGTGTGTGTGTGTGTGTGTGTGTGTGTGTGTGTGTGTGTGTGTGTGTGTGTGTGTGTGTGTGTGTGTGTGCGCGCGCGTGTGCGTGTGTGTGTGTGTCTATGACAATTCAGTATCTTGAAAAGTTGAGGTTTTGATAGGAAGTGTGGCTCTGAAATGTACCACCACCTCAAGTAAGCCAACTCCCTTTGGGAAATGTGGCTGACAAACTGAAGTCAGTTGTTGCACCAACACTGCTTTAAAATTTTGCCTGTACTGAATGTTTTTCCTTTTATCTTACACTCGTAGTCATAGAGAAACCTTATGTTTCACACTTTATAAGATATAGGTATATATGTCAATGCATTGTATTGAAAACATTAATTTGTACATAAACGTTTCAGGAAGAGTGTAACTAAAATTGTACTAGTACTTCAGAAAGTTTGTTACCATTAGCTATCTAACTTTGTTTACCGGGCATCTTCATTTACATGCAGACAAACACTCTCATTACTTTTGAGCTACAAATGGAAAGATTAATACATAAAACAAAGGCTTTTATTTTGGGAAAAACTGACTAATTGACTTATGTTCTCTATTTAATATTTTAATGAATAATTAATGATAAAAAAAAATCATTTGTGTTTGTTTTTGTTATTTTAATAAAGCAATGTCAATTTGGTATCTAAAATTATTTTTTTCTCCTTAATAATATTTAAAAAGGACTTAAGATTACAGCAACTGCATGTTGAAGGCAAATCTTTTTTTAAGTAATGTTGAATTTCCAATGTTGTAATTTCCTCAAAAAGGAAAAATATGGACATTTTGGTTTTCATAAAGTGGAAATGAGATGCATTTTATTTAAATGATATTTAATTTCAATATGCACTTTTTTCTTTTTTTCTTTTTAAATTCAACTCATCAATAAAGTATTATCAGCCAAACAATTGTGATGTTTTTAGGACAGAGGGATTGGGGTGTGTGAAAAACAAGTCAACATATGTGAATCTTTTTTTCTTTTATTTAATGCAGGGCATTCTACAAACGGGTTTCCTCCAAGCATGGACAAAACCCATCTATCAAATCCTAATGACATCATCATGACAAGCTCAACTGGCCCCTACCGACAGGAACCACTGACTCCTCCTAGACCCACCCATCTCCACTCCACATCCTCTTCCTTATCATCAACCTCTCCATCCTCTTCCTCCTCACCTCTAAAGCCAAACCAGGTTGGCCAGGTCATCCTGTATGGTGTTCCAATCGTTTCGCTGGTCATTGACAACAATGAGAGACTTTGCCTGGCACAGATATCCAACACACTCCTTAAGAACTACAGTTATAATGAGATTCATAATCGTCGGGTGGCGCTGGGCATCACATGTGTCCAGTGCACTCCAGTTCAGTTGGAGATTCTTCGTCGGGCTGGTGCTATGCCTATCTCCTCACGGCGCTGTGGTATGATCACCAAGCGTGAAGCTGAGCGCCTCTGCAAGTCGTTCCTGGGAGAGAATGCACCGCCCAAGCTGCCTGACAACTTTGCCTTTGATGTGTCCCATGAGTGTGCCTGGGGTTGCCGTGGCAACTTCATCCCAGCACGCTACAACAGCTCCAGGGCTAAATGCATCAAGTGCTCCTTCTGCAACATGTACTTTTCCCCAAATAAGTTTATTTTCCATTCCCACCGCACACCAGATGCCAAGTACACCCAGCCTGACGCTGCTAACTTTAACTCATGGCGACGACACCTGAAGCTCAGTGACAAACACCCACCTGATGAGTTAATTTTCGCATGGGAAGATGTGAAAGCTATGTTCAATGGAGGCAGCCGAAAGAGAGCACTACCATCTTCAGCCCACTGTCCCTCCATGGGTCCTATGAAGACTCTTTCAGGTTCAGTGGTGCCTCACATGATTGGACCTGACTTGGGTGCTCAAAAAAGAAGCCGATATGAAGAGGAGGACGATCTGGATGGAGACAGTCTCTCCCCTCGTAAAACACCACGCAGTTACCCTGTCATCCCTGTCCCAAGCAAAAGCTTCGGCATGTTGCAGAAGTTCCCTCCCACGTCTCTCTTCCCTTCGCCTTACCCCTTCCCAGCATTTGGCCTTTGTCAGCAGAAAAAAGATGACAGTGATGTTTCAGGTGGGCAGAAAGGAGCAGGGTTATCAGGTCTTTTGTGGCCTGGCCGCAAAGACACATTTTATCCTCCTCTCTGCATGTTTTGGCCACCAAGAGCGGCAGGAGGAATCCCTGTCCCCACCTACCTCCAGCCTCAGCCCAGTGCCCTGTCTTCCTTGGCAGACAGCTCCTCTCTCAGGCAGGCCTTTTTGGATCTTTCAGACCCAAGCCAGCCTGGAACTGGCAACAGTGGAAACAGTGTTGGCACAACCATGGCTCCCAACAGGGAGACTACAACACCCAGATCTGGGCTGTTTGACCAGGATTGCACAGCTGTTATCTCTGACCTTCGACCTGTGGGGTCAGAAGGCTGGCTCAAACTCCTGGACACCCCAACCCTCCAATCCCGGAAGTCTAGCTACAGCTCAGCCTTCCGACCTGTCATTAAGGATGCTGAGAGCATCGCCAAGCTCCATAGCAATGGTGGAGGAGTCACTGGGATAACAGACGAAGAATTTGGGGTTGTGGTTACCAGTACAGATCGCCACCAACAACTGTCACCTAGCAGCAGCTGTAGTTACGGAAGTGAAAGTGGAGTTGATGGAGGGGAAGAGGGAGTGGAGAGTGAGGAGGAGGGGGAGGTTGATGTGGAGTCATCAAAGCAGGAAGACGAAGATGAGGACGGGAGCACAAACAGGCCTCCACAAGCTAAAACCAATCTGTACCTCCCTTTAGTAAGCAACAATCCTGGTGCGGAAAGGGGGAAGGAGAGGGGAAGTGGCACTGTGTATCCCAACAACTCCCCTTCCTCCTCCTTGGACCCCATCCATCAAGAGTCCCTTAGCCCGCCTGCTTCCCCTCCTGCTGGCTTGCTTCTTTCCAGCTCCACCCCTCCTAACAGAGAGGACCCGTCTTACAAAAACGTAAATATCCCCCCAAGCCACATTAGCTAATTATTATTTAAATGTTGCTTTCAGGCATGTGATGTGATCTGCATAAGCAGATTGATAGGATGGTATCTCCCTGCTGAAATTGAAATACTCACCCCACTCTGATAATAAGCCCAGGTGTTGAATGTTTAAAAGCCATGGTGGGTTTGTTCTGTCTCTGTCACCCCAGCCTGTAAGGGCAACTCTAATCTTTAACCTGTCAACTCCCACATTAAACAGGCATCAGAGACAGAAGTAGAGGAGGAGAGTTTTAATAAGAACAAGTTCAATCATCCATTAAATGTCAACTACATTTAGTTGCTTTCAGACACAGACAGAGATAAATGGGTTTACCATAGACTCCAAATTTCAATGTTACAAATGAAAATCCTACCTTTGGCTGAGGGAAAACCAGAACAAGCAGTGAATTAAATTAGCAAAAAAGTTAACTATATTTGTTATTAGTTTGTATTTAATCAAAACTAATAAAAATAAAAATATAAAAAAACAACTTGTGAATTCAATTCTAACCAAGTTTATGTTGTCCACAGGTTCCCAAAAATAGAGATGAAGGACTTCCTGTGTACGCAGCCAAAGACAGCTCAAGCCTTTCCGGTAAGCAAAGTGTTTGCATGGTTAGCTTAAGTTGATACTTTATCTTTAAACCTGCAGGGTTTTTTCAAGGACTTTATTACATTAAATATCTGAACATGCTTTTACACAGTTTTAATAAATAGCACTAGACAGTATATTCTGTCAACCTGTTACACACTATCTGTTATATGAAATTTCTGAGTCACTTGTATTATAGCATCTTTGTTTCATGATGTGTCTCATTGACTGGTTTTATAGTGTCTATGTGTTCCTGCAAGACTTGTATTGTGATGTATCATTTGCTCCTCTCATCTCACACTCTGACCCTTTCATTGAGGAATATTACTTGTTTGAGTTTTATGGTAGTGTGCTTATGAGCACATAAAGGCAGACCCCATGCGCACACCTAGTTACCTCCATGTGTCTGGATAACCAGCTCAACCAATGGGCCTTACTGAAACTCTTCCTGTCTATCTCTTCTTGTTTGTCTGACTTGTCTCCTCCTCAGATGAAAACAAGGAGCAGAATAGTTTCTTTGTACAAGAGAGTGAGACATTGGCACCAGACTATTGGAGGGAAACAGCAGGTATAAAATACTTACCTATGTTTTTTCTTTTGGAGAACAACAACTTCATCAATGAAAATAAGGCAGTCAATTTAAAATGGTGTGTAAGGTACTCCCAGAGGATGGCAGGGTTATCTCTATAGTTTGATATATCTTGTGTTATTTGAAGCTCACATTGCAGAGCAAATTTGAGTTCTCAATGAAAATTCACATTGAATCTGAAACAGAATTTAAATGTTGAAATAAATAGAAAAAACAAATACTATCTGCAAATGATGCTTTTGATTATAAGTAGAAGTTAGTTAATTAGAACTTCAATCTAAGATGCATACATTGAATTCATTTTTAGTTTGATTTTAAAATCAAAACTCAGATCATTTTATAAAATATGTATTATATAAACATCTACTGTTGCAATTCAGCACACTTAGTGTAATTGGACATACAGTTTGTTAAAAAAAAAAGTCAAAAAAATAAAACAAACAATGCTTACTAAAAAGCACATATATTACTGTATTTCACATAGATGTTCATTTATTTGCACAAATTAGACTCAAAACACTTAAAGCAGTGAGGGAAAAATCTTCAGTCTTCTTCCCCCTCAACCTCCTCCCTCTTTCAAACAGTGAGGTAAGGGATTCATAAACACAAAGAGACATGAAACAGCAGAGGAAAGCTGCTGCTACCACAACTCTGCCACAGCTGCGACATTGTTGCCAAGGCTGTTACTCTTAGGGGGGCTGTTATAGTTCAACAAGAAAACATCAGCTCAGAGATAAGCAGCCATGCTGGCAATCTCCATCCTAGACCCATATCGCTGCCGACATAATTGCCTTTTTTTTCTTCCTCAGAGAAAAAAAAGCCTTTACCGTTTGAAAAAGATCACAGCTTATTGCCTTTTTATATCTGTCAGGAAGACATTAAAAGTGCTTTATGACATCTGTGCCAACATTTTTATCAACCCCCCTCTCCCTCAACCCCTACACACACGCACCATAATGATCCCTGCACATAATGTATAATGTATTTCGAAAAATTACACGAAACAAATTAAATGAGACCACCTTACCCCTGATTGCCAAACGTCTCCCTGGGCGGTGGGAAGCTCTACGTGATTAGAAGGCCTGATTCCTCTGAGGCCCACCAGCCCCCCTCCACTGTCTTTAAACTTTCCCTCTGTTTCTAGGGAGAAAAAATAATCTAATTTTCCATTTATGTAATGCAAACCGCCTTGGCTTTGACTATTCACGGTTAATTGACTGTCAAACGAGGTTGTTATCCTCAGGCACTGTCTGCAAATTTGCTTGTCAAATGAGACATAGAGAGGAAAGGAACAGAGAGAGGAGAGGGGGAAAGATGAGAAGACAGGAGTAGAGACCTATCTGCTCTAAATGAGAGAGAGAAGCTTATAAGGATACTTAAGGAGCCAGGATATGAAATGCCTGAGAGAGGACACATATCAAGTTTATTGGATCATTCATTTAAGGTGTATAAAGCCACATTGTCACAATACAAACAATTGTGCTCAGATTCATACAAAAATAACAATGTAGAAAGGTAAATCTGTAAACATAATTTGATAAAGATGTTTCAAAAAACCAAACAAATGGAAGATTGTAAAATTTAAAGCAACAAGTAAGGTCTTTTCAGTACTTACACAGACAGAGAAGACATTGTATGAAATGCAGTGTATATCTATTAGGCTACTGCCCTGACACAATTTCAAAGCCAGAGGTACTCTTCATAATAGAAAAGCTTTGCTGACATTATAACCCAACAGTTTGTGAGCACAGTTACCAACAAGCATGCCATTTATAGCAGAATTGGTTTGGTAAAACACATTTTTTTGGCATAGGCCTTCACTTTAGTTTTAAAGATAGAAACTTTTCCATTTTTTAACTCACATTTCAGAATGCATAGTATTTCTTTGCTTTGCTTCATTTTCATTAAAAGTTACATGAAATGTCTACAAACAAGACTAAACATATAAGAGAGATGGCAGAGTAAAGGTCTCTATCCAAAAATCTGTCAAATTGTTACTACAAACATACACTGACACCTATAGGCCAAATAGTGAATAACAGTACTCAATTAAAGACTCAGTGGTGATGAAACAGGGTTTAACTTTCAATGTGCAAGAGCATGCAATAAAAAAAACTCCTTAGAGGCCAGTCAATGACAAAGGCATCATTCTTAGATGTGTGTTGCATAGGAATATGATGTCTGAGGTTGGGGAAGAATAGAATTAAACATTCACTTTTCTTAGTACCAAATGTTACATATATGTTATGTTAATATGTCTAACATCAAGTGCATATCTGTCTGTTTTTTTAAGGGGATAGAAACCAAGGTGCTTCCCCCCCTGTTCAACTAAAGAAGGATTTTGAAAGCATGGAGAAAGGTAAAAATAATTTCACAGCTTGATCAACCTTTACAGATTTAAATTGACCAGACCTCAGGAATCAAAGTAAACACAAACAGGCTGCAAAATATATTTGCAGTTTATATTTTTTACAGACAAATTATTTTTCATCTGCCTTTCTCATCCTCCTTTCTATTCCTTTAGAGGAGCTTCAGAAGGTTCTGCTGGAGCAGATCGACTTCAGGAGGAGACTTGAGCAAGAGTTTCAGGCTCTAAAGGGCACATCTCCATTTCCTGTCTTCCGTAAGTAGCTATTTCCTCAACTCAACCACCCTTTTGTACTCTGAAGCAAAACTTTTCCTTCTCTGTCTTTTTCTCAGATTTTTCATTTTCAGGATCTGTAGCTTTCTTTTTCTCTCCTCTCTCTTATCATTCTCTTCCCCCTGGTTTCCTTAGTCTCCTTTATCCTTTTTTATCTGTCTTCATAGCTGTAAGTGATAACTGATCAAATGCTTAGGCTAAGAATAGATTTTGCACTATTTCAGATAATTTCCAAGATCAGATGAAACGAGAGCTTGCCTACAGAGAAGAGATGGTCCAACAATTACAGATGGTAAGCTCACTAATAAGAACTAATACATTACTGCTGAATATTGATGGAAAATTAATACGCTTCCCTGCCTTCAAATAACAAAAGAACATGCACATAGAGATACATTTTATTGGTTATGAGGATAAGAGGACATGTAAATTAAACTTGGGCACTGGTCAGTCAATAGTCACAAAGCTTAAACAGTAAGGGGGGTATGTGCCAATAACAGTCAGATTTACCCAAACAACTACAGTATGAAAGACTGTAGACATAACAATAACATCTTAAGCCACACCCTAAAAATAAAACATGAATTCAAATTAAATATTCAATAGATTTCAATTAGCCACTTTGTTGTTGCTTATATTGTAGGTCCATTAAAAGCAGTCAGAGACAGAGTTTGACTTTCAAGGGTGAGCAGTTCCTCTGCCGCTGTCTGCCAGTTTCTGTCAATATCAATCAGCAGAGCAGCTGGCAGAAGATGTTTTTCTTTCTGACACATGTAATAATTTTACACTTTTCTATGCTCAATACACCCAATACACATAACTCATTCTGCATTCATTTAGCCACAAAGGTAGACAACTGAATAGGCACTTAGGCTTGTTTATAACCATTCAAGTACAGAATAAGTACCTATAAACAAATTTAAAGTAGAAAAATGTTCCTAGATCCAACAAATGGATATGTTTAGAGTAATGACATTAATTTCAAACACACTTTAAACTTAATTTAAACTAAATTACAGATTTATAGACTAACAGACTTTTTAAGGTTAAAACTCTCTCAAAATGTGTAGTTATTTTTTTCTCCTTATAAAAAAGCAAGTATTTTTTGTGACGTTTATCTGGAATAACTCTTTAAATTCTCACATACACATTTTTTGAAATTCAGAGTGAGGAGTCCTTTTGCAAAGAATCTTTGTATCAAGGCAGATGTTTCACACCCCAAAACCAGTCAAAGTTTTGGAAATAAGTGTTATCTCTAAATAGTAAAGTTATTTACTATCCTTTACTGTATTTTACTATAAAGTATTAAAACACTTTAATATATAAATGTCTAAATCTTGCCTTTGATTTAATTTTTCTATTTATGTCTTTCAGATTCCCTACGCAAACATAATCAGAAAAGAAAAGATCAGCTCCCATCTCAACAAGTAAATAAAGGTGACTGTTAATAATAACTTTAAAGTATGCAGATTTTCAAAAGGAATTTTTTAAAGCTGTACCACACAATTTTCCAAGAACTGTAAATAAGACTTGTTTTCTATGTGTACACATTTAGTTAAGTACATGTATTCTGATGTAATTTTATATGATTGTACTTGTATAACTGGAGTGTCAATAAACAACTTGACTATTTAATCTCAGTAGTCAATTATGAAACTCAGTGACTTATAGTATTAACCTCCTTAAAATGTATTTATAGGCTACTGACCTTGCAAACTACAACCCTCCAATAGCTGAAGTGTAAATCATGTTTGATCATAAGAAATAGTCTCTGGACTTATTGAAACAGCACAGAATAATGATGTATCAGTCTTTAAAAAACAAAAAAACATTATGCCAATGTTATCAGAGGAAAACAAACATAGCAACAATAAGGTTGAAGTTTTTCCTTGCCACTGTTACTTTTTTAAATGTTGCCAAGTGCTGTGCTCATGGTGGATTAATGTTGGGTTTTTGTAAATAATGTAACAGAGAGTAAGGTCTAACCTGCTCTTTTTGTAAAGTGTCTTGAGAAAACATTGGTTATGAATTGGCGCTATACAAATAAACATTGAATTTAATTAAAAATGTAATGTTTTTTTTTTCTTTTCTTCACAGGCTGATTCAGTAGAGTCCCATGTAAAAGACAACACAGCCTGGATTTCCATGAATGACTGAAGAATACAAAAAAACTCATGGAAACTGATGAAAAATATTGACATAATGAGACAGGCATCTGACACTATACAGTAATGATCTACATTTCTTAACTTATCCTAGGACCCAACCTCTGTTAAAAGCCCTACACTTAAACTCTGTGTGATAAGGACACATTGTAGACATTGTTGTAGACTTTGTCATAAAACTCTGAACTTTACAAACTCCTTAAAGGTGAGAAACAACAAGAGATTCATAAATAACTTAAAAAGTGTTGTTATTATCCAAGACTCCGGCCGCTGCTGAACCAATGGACTTCACATGATAATTGTTGCTCTTGTTATCATTGTTGTTCCCAAGGTTTCACCAAACTGGACCCTAAAAAGAAACAAAAATCATAACATTTTTTAACAGGCATCAGTTGATCCCAAAGGGATTCTCCTCTATTATGTAGTTTTGTTTGTTGACCAAAACAGACACAAAGGAACACAGATAATTTTTACTACTGATTATTAGTAAAAACTGAAGAGATCAGTCATTGGTGGTGACTTAAAGCACCCTAGTGGGGTCGATTACATGACCCTGAGTAAGTATGCCAGATGAAGAACAAAACAAATGGGAAAAGTCATGTTTTTTGTTTTAAACCTAAAGATGCAGGAAGATAATTACTTAAACAGGATGGTATCACAGATTTTTTTTAAAATGTTTTATGCAAAATTAACACTAGCAGATCAGTTACTCACAGTTGAATTATCGGAAAGGATTTTTAATGAGCAAAAACCTAAAATACAGTATTACATCGACGGCATATCTAATTGTACAAGTAAATGAAAAACCTGGAGAATTCTTAGTTCAAAGCTCCCCCACACCCACCCAGATTTTCCAGCTATCAACATACAGGCATTGCCTATACCCAGAAGAGGGGTAGTTATGCCATCAGCTTAATGTGGTTTGGAGGTCATCAGATGGTATATAGTTGTTGCAAACAACGTTTTAAACCCCATCCTTCATATTAGTTTGCTCTAAGAGTGTTTGGGATGTGGGGAGCAAAAGACAGAAGTTTTGGAGTTTGCTAGTTTGCTGCAAACCTACTTGTAAATGATTTAACCTGACTGTATAAAGTATCATATGTCAAAATATTGAACCTTATGATCAGATTATATATATGTCTTTGTTTGTTTGTTTGTTTGTTTGTTTGCTCATTCATTTGTTTATTTATTAAAGGATCATTCCCATGACCCCGATAATGAAAAAAATATTTATTACAATGTTAAAACAAAACAAACCTGACATGATGATGATGATGATGATGATGATGATAGTGCAACAAGCATATATCAAAAGAATACATTTAAATGGCTAAATTGAAAGGGGTGACTCTGACAAAGACAAATGTTATCATTGTGAACTGTTGATGCAGATGTATTGAAAAATGTTCCTGTAGTTTCTTTACTATTTATGGTATATTAAAAGTCTATACAACAGCCGGAATGTGGTTTCATACCCAAGGCCTTGTTCGATGCTCTTTCAAACAAAACAGACTTTTTTAAAGGTGATTTGCATTTTGTGTAAAAACATGTGCCACAACTCAACATTTGTGAATTTTAACTATTTGTTGTTTTCAGACTTAAGCCACATTTAAAAACTTTACAATATCATAAATGTTTGTAAACAAGCAACCTAGGCTACAACCAAGGGTTGAATAGGCTGCATGTCGTTGCTGTTAAAGGAAGGGGATAGATAATTGTTCCATCACAAAGATATTGGTAATACGTTATTTAGGTTGTGCAATTTATCAGTATAAATCACTAGCCTTTATCAAAACTTTACTAGCTGTGACATAGTATCTGAATAAGCCCCCTGATTACATGGTGAAGGGAAGTGTGTAGGCTACTCTCTAACGCCAGCTGGCGAGCTGTCGATGACAAAAAAAAAAAAAATAATAATAATAATGAATAACATTACAATATGACCAAAATAAAATTATTTGGTGATTTTGTTCACAAGAGGAGAACAGGATATGGATTCATTAATTGTAAGAGTGCTCCTTTTACTGAGGTTTTTCAGGTCCCCTGTTTCTGTTGCACGACAATTGCCGCCTGTTTACGGTGTCTGCATCTCTGGGAGTGGAGAACGAAGCAGTGGGAGAATCAGACATTGCCAGCATGGTGTTTACACTGTATTCACTTACCCACACTGCAGTTCTTTGCACTAATGCAATCGTTGTGTTGAACGAGGAAAGGTTTCTCTGAAAGATTAAGTTTTATGCCATGTGCTATTATAGCCTACGACTAACACTAGATTGTATTAACAAAAACTGCAAATACTAAGCTGAAAGCTGCGAGGTTGTAGAGATGCAACCTGCGTGTGACGTGTAACGAAAACGTAGGCCCTAACTCAAATTTTTATATTTATAGGGGAACAGAATACGTTAAGTGTGTGTGTGTGTGTGTGTGTGTGTGTGTGGGGGGGGGGGGGGGGGGGGGGGTGCTTTATGAAATCATTGTTTTAGGAAATGTTACTTAAGAGGAAATTAATGGGGAAAACTGCATGTCTCGTGTGCTCTGTTCAGTCGGATGGGGCGCTGACCAGAGAGTGGGAGGTTTTGGGGATGATCCAAGAATTAAAGCCCAGGTCCTCATTCTCATCCGCTCAGTCCGGAGTGTCATGAGAGGTCAGACATTTGTTTTCTTATGTCCAAAAAATTAAAGATTCCGAACATAAGGGAAATGTTTAATGTCATATTTTGTAAGAATGAACAGGCCTATCCTTGAAAACTTCAGACAGTGATGAAACATAAATGAACACTGTCATTTTGGTAATGTATTTTTCTGCTTTGTAAAGGGTAAAATAACTTTTAAATGGAGTTTAGAATTAATTTCTTATATCGCCCTTTCTGAACATGAAATACAGAGTAACCTTTTTATTAATACAATTCAGCATAAAATGGATACATTTTGGTTTCAAAATTGGTAATATCACAGAGAAATAAGTAACCAGAAAGTCCCTAATTCCATGTCTAATAATTAATAAATCTAAAATTGTGCAATTTATTTACTGATTTATTTCCTCTAATATATCTGGTTTGACCTTCTTAATCTTCCTGCCAATGTCACACCAAAGAAAATAACACCATACACCATATAGATCCACCCATCATTCAACATTTTTTTGCTTTTTGGTATGTTTTTGTTAACTTCCATCACGTTTTACACACACACAGATTTCACTCCATTTCAGCCATTGCTTCCAATTGATGTAGAAATGTGAATGAATAATTATAATAATAATTATGTATTAGTCTGTAAGACTTGGTTAAACAAGTGTAAAGCAATTTTGGAGCATAACTTCAAATGATGTGCCTTTGTATATTTATTATTATATTTTATCTTAGAGGTTATGTTACTTTTAGTGTGTAACACTCTGAGAAACAGTTTTCAGCAGTACTCAAAGTACTGCTTGAAAATTCGATTACTTTAACTAAGGAATGAGACTGCGGCATGTATCTCTTTACTACTGTTCTGTATTATGTATTCCACTCCATTCTTGTCTGTCTTCCACTGCTCTACTTCCAAAATAATCCCCATATGCTGTGAATTATCCTTTCCTCTCCAGCAAACCTCCAAAAACATTTTTCTAACCCTTCTGTAGCTTCAGTTATAAATACGTGGAAAAGGGGATCTGCTGGAATTAGAAGCATATGTTTATCAGAGAGATTTGCACAGTAAAGCCATGTTGATCTGTGATTAGTCAGAGTTTAGCTGTGAGTCTGGATTAAAATCTGTAAGGGGTCATAGGCAACTACATGGATCTGCATTACACAGGTCAGGATGTGGGGTGTTTTGGTTGTCAACAGAAAAAACAGGGTTTGACAAGTTGGTGTCTTTAAATTTTGAGGTAAAAAACAAGTAAACTTGCTAAGACTTACAAGGGCACACAAATAAGTTTAGTTCATCTCACCCCAAAATGTACCACTTGAATGTCACTTGGTTCTCTTAAATTGATACATATTTGAAAAAATATTCAATATGATTGATTTGAAAAAATGTTTAAAAAACTTAGTGGGTTGGGACTCTAAACCACTAAAGTATTTCAAGAATAAAAAAGTTACAGCGGTGTAAAAGCACTTTGAGTAGTCAGAAGACTAAAAAAGCGCTTTACAATATCAAATCAATTTATCTTTGTAGTTGTTTTTTTTTTTTTACTGATATCTAAATCTTGAAAAGAGAAAAATTAATGGCAAAAAATGACTTTATCCTAATAGGCTACCTCTCCTATTCAACTAAAAATGCAAGTAGACAATTTTATCAACAAATTATTTCTTCCTAGAATATAAACAGAAGTTGCATGTTTGTTTCAAATACTGTAGCTAGAAAAATGCATCAAATAAGAGGAAACACAAAAAAGAAACACGGTAAAAACAAAACAGCAACAAAGTGAATTTATTTCACAGCTATGAAGTGCATACTATTAACGTAAAAAAAATAATAATAACATTGACATCCAGTGTTATTCACTGGAGGAATATGAAAAGAGGATTTGATCAGCGTTGTCTGGCATCATGCAGAGAGGGGTTGTAATAATTCTGATAATACCTTCCCAAATATAAAATCTATGTGAATGCCCTAAAAGACCCACTAATGCAATGCATTTGTTGTTAGTGGAATGGGACACATGTTTTTTTATTATTCTAATGAGTGATTAAGTGGTTAAAGATAACCCTCTTATTTGATTATAACATAAATTGGACAAGAAAAAACAAACAAAGAGGCTAGCTGATATTAAAGAAAAAAAAATGTAAAAAACATTTAATCATAATAAAAAAAGGTCATCCATTATTTGAAAGACCGTTGAAGCTGTCGCGGTGTTTGAACTGTAGGGGCCACCGTGAGTTTGACGAGAAAAAAACTAACTTTAAACCAGCGAAGAAGAAACTGATCGTCAACAGGAAGAAGCTGGTGGAGCTGCCGCCCCTGAAGGTTTGCTTGATCCCGTCGGGGGTTTTTTTTTCATGCAGGGCAGGCTTTATACATTATTCAGATCCAGTGCACTTTAAATCCCTTATATAAACATTTCGTATCATTATCGAAGTAGCCAAATTAAATGTGCAGAAATTTAATATTAAAGCTAACAGCTACATAAATGCAACTGCTGTGCCTAGATTAATAATGCTGTTTGTTATACTACTAACTATAAAACAAGGTAAGCCTACTTCCCTGCAGTTTTTTGTCTATATATTTAGTACCGCTTATTTGCCATATTCGCACTTCGATTAACGTTAGTTTGAGAGATGCTTGGCCGGTAGACGTAAGTAGGCTATCAGAAATAATGCTTCAGAGATAGCCTACAGTACACAATTGATTAAATATGCAAATGTTGTGTGAAAATAGCTACTGTGAGCCACAGAAACACAAAAATATTACTTTAGAAAACATTCAAACAAAAACCAGTGGTACTTAATAGTAGACTTCATAACTAAACAACACAAGTAGGCTACATTGATACAGGTGTTGTGTTGAACAAATAGCCTATAATGCACAACCTAAATAGAACTATGATTGTTATGTTGTATTTTAGGGCTTCTGAATTTTGAAAAATACTAAACTCTCATCCTCTTGCTTTGTCCCAATTATTAAATCTTAAGGTCATTTAAAGGAACAACTACACAACTTGCAACATATTACGTCTGCTTGTTCATAACTTAAATGCAATGCAGGGCTCAAACTGATTCCAATTGACCCTTGAGCAGTGAAAGTAGAAGTAAGAACACAGGTGAAATTAATTACGTGTCAAAAATGACAATGCTGCATCAGTTTAAGAGCCATCGGTTTGAAAGTTACAGGCCTAATTTTCAACAACCTTAGCACAGTCAAACATGGACAATCAATGTGCATCCCATGCAGTCCAAGAGCCACAGATTTATAGTTACAGGCCTAATTTTCCCTAAGCAACCTCGCCACAAACAAACACAAGCTCATTCAGAGAATGTAAGTGTGACAGAAATCCAAGCATATCTAAATTGTAGGGGATCACACGGTCAGACAGCAATAAAATACAATCCAAAATCTGTATTTTAGGCAGGAAGTATTGGGACAAGGCAGGCTATAATCCTCTCAGTTTGTCCTGATACAGGTTTGAAAGGCCCAGTAATCTGGTGAATTTTGCCACTACTGATGTGAATTATGATTATGAACGTATCATCTCTAAAATCACATTATTGTCAAAGAGTAAGCTTTTTAAACCCAAATAAAGCTCCATTTACAGCAGCCCTTGGTCATATTTTGTTGTTTAGAGCGTAGTAATCAGAGACTGCACTCCAAACACCTCTTATCTAACAGTATACTTGGTGAGGATTAAAACCTGTTGATTTGGATGTTTTTTTAATATAATCATCCATCCATCCATCCTTATCCGAGGTCAGGTCGCGGTGGCAGCAAGCGTAGTAAGTCAACCCAGACTTCCCTCTCCCTCGCAAAATTTTCCAGCTCCTATACATATAATTCCTCCAGCGAGCTCTGGGTATACCCCGGGGTCTCCTCCCAGTTGGGCGTGCCTGGAAAACCTCCAAAGGGAGGCATCCTAATCCGATGCCCAAACCACCTCAACTGGCTTCTTTCGATGCGAAGAAGCCCAGGAGGCCATGTCCCGGCAGCAGAAGGCAGGCTCTTGAGTAGACAGAGCTCCCCCAACCTTCATTGAGGTTATCGGGCACTACTACCACCAGACATCCCTGACACCCAGCCACCACCATTGGACTGTGTTGTCCCCACACCCACCGCCGTCCTCATTCATGCACGACCTGCTTCGTCCTTCACCTCAGCAACAGGGAAGTGTGGACAACAGGAATGCGACAAATACAAATAATTTATTGATCCATGGATTCAAGGTCTATTTATGAATTAGTACATACAGTACTTCAAGATCTACTCCAGTCATCTGTGAAACTGGCTGAATTTCGTGTTGCTCTATTTGGCATTCTACTGAGTTAAAGAGCTAAAAAAAAAAATATCTGAGCTTCTCACCCCATCTCTAAGGCTGAGCCGAGACATCCTCCAGGTGAAACTCATTTCATCCGCTTGTATTCGCGATCTTATTTTTTCGGTCAATACCCATAGCTCATGACCATAGGTGAGGAATGAAGATATACCGGTTAATCGAGAGCTTTGCCTTCATGCTCAGCTTCCTTTCACCACAACGGTACGGCACAACGCCCACATAACTGCCAACGCTGAGCCAATCCATCTGTTATTCTCACGGTTCATCCTACCCTCACTCGTGAAGAAGACCCCGAGATACTTAAACTCCTTCACTTAGGCATGGCTTAAAGTACTCCGGAACGGTGCCGGATCTCCGGCGTGAGGCCGTTTGTGGAAAAAATATATATAACAAAAATAAATACACGTGGGAATTTGTTGTGAATGCGCTTGATGAAGTTCGGCTCAGAGTTTACTTACCAATGGTATGCGAGTAACGCAGCTCTCGTATTCAACCTAACAAACGTTACTAAGCAATCAAAAACAGAGTAGGCACATTTTCTGCCCATACAATCGGCATTTCCGGTAAGACCATTTAACTAGTAGGTTTATCTCCCTCACTCAGTACTCCTCACTTATGTCACAGGACTTTATACTCTGCAGGGGACCAGAGAGAGAGAGAGATTAGATTTTGAGTCCCCCCCACTGGAAACCTTCCTCCCACTGGCTGCGCCTTGAGATCCTGTCTATGAAAATAACAAACAGAATCGTTGACAAGGGCCAACACGAACCGGTAACGTGTCTGACTTTGTGCCGAGGATGCGGACACAACTCCCACTTTGGTCATACAGGGCTGGACGGCTGTATATAATCAATCAAATAAAATAACTCTTACTAAAAGTCAAGGAAAATGTTCTACTTGTATGAGTTAGTCCTTTTATACAGTTTCAGTATACAGTAGTCACTGCATGGAGACAAATTTCTTGTCTCGCCAAATGGAATGCTAATGTGAGTACAAAGCAGAGCAAGCTTTGCTGACAACTATGCTATCATTGTCACATGCCACTCCATCTCTACAAGCCACTTAGCATTTTCTGAATTTCTGTGCACGTTCACCATGTTCTTTGTGACAGCTTCCAAGCATGGCAGGCCGAAAGGCTCTGAAGGCTGTACTCATCGACCTGAGTGGAACTCTTCATATAGAAGACATAGCAGTACCAGGGGCACAGGATGCTCTGAATAGGTAAGGAACAGCCCAAACAAGACATTTGACAAATTAACTCATGGATGCACTTTTAGGTACAAAAACCCCTTGTATATTTTCATTTCAATTTTCTCTTTCCAGTAGATAAACCTGAAATTGAATAATTTTTCCACATTTTTTTCTCTCATCTTTTTTTGCTTAAGCTTTTATCACTTCTAGTTTTTTCCCTTTCTTTCTTATCCTTAAAGGACATGTTTTGTATATTTTGCTTTGTCTTTTAATTTTGTTTTGTTGACACATTTTCACATAAAAAAAAATTAAAATGAAGAAAAAGAAGAGAAAAAAGCCAAGCAGGTACAGACATACAATTGTTAAGAGTCTGCTGGGTTACTGCAAGAATAAAAATTAAATGAAAGCTTATATGCACCAAAAAAAACAACAAAACTTCTTCAGTGTTTTTAATGATAATTGCTGAATTGTTTTCAGGTTACGGCAGGCTTCTGTAGCTGTGAAATTTGTGACCAATACAACAAAGGAGAGTAAGAGGAACTTAATGGTACGACTGCGTCGTCTCAACTTCAACCTCCAGGTAAAGACATCCAAAGCCATATTTAATTTACTGCTAGTGGTTTATAATAATAGGGAAATAGAAAAGGTACTTAAAACAAAAATGTGTGCACCCCTAAAAAATCAGGAAACTATGCTGGACAGCACAAGGGTATCCTCGTATGATTTAATGAATCACCCAAACACAATTTGTGATTCTTATGCTGGTTTTAACCTCTGGGGTGCTTAGTTTAAAAAATTAACTTCACACTACAGGAACAGGAGATCTTCACCTCACTGAGTGCCGCAAGGAGTTTGTTATTGCAGAAACAATACAGACCGCTTTTGCTGTTGGAGGACAGCGCAATTGAAGATTTTACTGGTAAGAAGCAGCTTGTGTGTGTGTTAGTGTTGAATAGATGTGGGATAGTTTTTACTTTTTCTTCATCTGAATTTATTTTCATTAGTTTAAGCAATCAAATAATCTTATACTGAAAAATAACTCCTTAATAAGCACTATTGTTATTGTAGTTAAGTGCTATTGTAACTAAGTAATCCCTTTGTAATGAAGCCATTAACTGAACAACTAACATTTACATTCCAATCTATATTTTATTAGAAACCATAAAATCCACTTTGGTTTTATCTTAAAGGGGGATTGTTTAAGATTAAATTAAATGTATTGGTGGGGTTACAGATTGCAAATCACTGACATATACTCCCCTCACCCAGCCCTGCCAAAGCATGTAGAAGAATCTACTCTTACTGTTGGGTATTAAACCCTCTAAAACTTGGTTTGGAAAATTGATCACCACAGGGTTCCAGTCAGAGAACACAGTCATCAGGTGGATTCAGAAGCTTTACTTGCAGAATGAGAATCATGAATCACGGTGCATACTTCTTTAGTGGCTGTATTAAAATTAAAGCAAACATACATGTCCTCTGAGTGTTGTCATCATTAACTATAAACAATAACTAGACACATTTCCTGGATGATTTTTAAATGTGACAGTTACTACAATTTCTATTTTCATATTATCTCGAACACTCAAACTGTGCTCTCAAACAACACAGCTAAGCTAGCCAGGCTTACTAATTAGCTTACCAATCAGAACTAATTACTCCATAAAGTTTCACTTTGTTATCATTAACAGTATAATAACATTAGCTAATCATTTAAACATATAAGCTGAGAAATAACCAACTTTGTGTCATATAAATTTCACAGCAGCAGAGGTAACTTACATCTTCAATGACTTCTGCACCGATAGACCACTTCCAGGGAAAATGGGGGTCACCAGTTGCTTGCACCGTTATTTTGGGGGTCGCGGGCTGGGTTTGGGAACCCATGCACCAGGTTCTGGCAGTGACCCTTTCTCCGCCGCCCCATGTCCGCTGAGACAACTTGAGGCAATGCTGCATCCTGCCGCCCAGTGAGGAGGAGGTTTGGCGTAATGGGGTCTAGATCACCCACATCTGATGACATATACCCTAGTGGCTTCGAGTTCAGTATTCCTTCGACTTCCACTAGGGTCGTGTACAGGACGTCTTCAGAAATCGCTTGGCTACCAACTGCAACTTGAAGACCAGCCTTGATGGATCGAACTTTCCTCTCCCATGCTCCACCGAAGTGAGGAGCATTTGATGGTTTGAACTTAAATCCAAACTGATATTCTGTCAGCTGTTCCCTCAGTTGTGGTTCCACAGCGACAAAGGCCAAGCGGAACTCTCTTTCTGCACCACGGAAATTGGTACCACAGTCAGACAGTACTACCTTCTTCTGCTTCTCTGACCTTCTACCTATCTTGACCATGTAAGGTCCAAACCAGTCAACACCTGTCAAGTAAAGGGTGAACAAAGAAGTCTGAGTCGCTGAGGTAGCAGGTCTGCTATCTGCGGGACCATTGGCTGAGCTCTCCAGCGTTCGCAAGATAGGCAGTTTTTTTGATGGTGTCTGACAGCCTGCCTTCCTCACAGAATCCAGTACAGTTCTGCATCAACCCGCTCTGTGCCTGGGTGCAGCAGACGTTCATCCATGTCTTTGATGAGAAGCTTTGTTGCAGGGTGCCTAGGGTCCAGCACAATAGGGAAGATCTCTTCCATGTTTGGGTTCTGGAGTCTTCGCAACCTTCCTCCCACTGGAATCAGGCATGTTGAGGAGTCCCACTCTGGAGCAAGGCTGACCAAATGACTGTTGCCTGGCACAGGTTTCTGTGCTTTGAGAGCAGTAACTTCTTCTGGGAAGCTATTTTGCTTGACAATCTCTCAACAGTAGAACCTCAGCATCTTGATGACGTAGGTCATACTCAAGGTCTGCACCTTCAACAGAGACTGGTGAATAAAAGCGAGGAATGGATACTCTGCTGAGGTGTTGTAGCTAATTCTCCCAGGTTTCCCATGCTTGCTGGAGTGCTGGAGGTAAGTTGTGATCGTCCCACCCCCTCTGCTTGGACCAGACCTGTTGAATGAGCACCTTGGCACTCGTTGTGAAGGGTACTATGAACCCCAAGAGGTCATACTGACTGGCCAGTACTTGATACACTGTCCGCATAGTCAGTGATGTATGTACCCTGTCAAGGGTCATTGAACATACAAGGTTGTCAGTACTACCCTTGTATGCTACTGACATACAAGGGTGTCAGCAGCACAGTTCCATCTAAGGCCTAAGGCAGGCTCCAGTGGGTCTGCTCTGTTCTTACTACACCATTGCTCTGTAACTGAGGATCTTGCCTCTGCAGGAAAATGGTCTACCACTGATGGTTGATTACTTGCCCACTGTCTGAGATCGAATCCTCCTTCTGCTATTAGGATGCGCAGCTGGTTTACCTTTTGCGTAGCTGCCGGTATGGTAGCACGGCTCTCAATGCAGTTGTCCACATAGAAGCTGTGCAGCACTGATGTGAGCATATCTGGATGGCTGTCTTGGTGATTACGAGCGGCTGCTGCAAAGCGAAGATGACTCAACATGGGCTGCTTTTGGTTCCGAATGGGTTTCGAAGACATCTGGTGGATCTTCACAGCACAGGTCTCTCCAGATGAACCGGAGGGGAGGTATATCTTCAGGCAGAAGACACTTACCGCAACCTGGTGCTGCCTGAATCGTACACCAGCAATGATGGTCCCAGTATGGGTCCAGGTAAGAGCTGATCATTCACTGAGACACCCTGATGCAGTTGAAAACTAGCCATGACTTGTTGTTTTGACACACAAGGTGATGAGAAAGATACCATGCCTCCTCGAACTGATCCACCTCCTGAGGCAGGAGTTTCTTGACATACCCAGGCTGAATGAGCTTGCAGATTTCATCTGAGTAGAGAGCAGCTCTCTCTGGATCCTTCTTGAGCCTCTTCTCTGTGTCTCTCAGGTGAGACATAACAGAATGTACTCTGTACATGGCTGCAGTGGAACCCCACGCAAGTGAGTATGCCGTCTTTGAAGCATCTGAACTGGGTAGGCCTGTTTCAGGTCCAGACCTGAAGCAGTAAATGCTCCCTGTACTTTGTAACGCTTCTGTGGGTTACCTTTGGGGGAGATTTCAAAGTTGACCTTTAACCCCCAGTTGTGTGTGAGGTATGTCAGCACAGGAGGTATGTTAAAGGACTGAACCTGCTCTACAAGCTGACCCTGGATTGTGAGCGGTTGGAAGAAAGGTGATGGGGTTTTTTCCCTGCCCCCACAGCACAACTCCTTAGTCTTTGTGATGTTAAGCTCCAGTGAGTCTTCACCAAATGTCTTGACCAGGTTGTTGACTGCCTGCTGGTATTGGGTCAGAGCAGTGGTGTTAGTCAGTTGTGCAACCAGGGCCATGTCATCTGCATACTTAAAAAGTGTCATTCCTTCACTGTTGCAGGAGATGTTGTTTGTGTAAACAGAGAAGAGAATGGGAGATAAAACACAACCCTGGGGAAGACCTGTGTTTAAAACCAATTTACTGGAATTAAAACCATTTAAAAACACCTGTTGTGGTCTTTCATGTAAAAAACTCTCAATCCATAAAACCAGTGTGGGGTGGACATGAAGGTCCCAGAGGCGGCGCAACAGAGTGTCTGTGTGTACAGTATTAAAAGCAGAGGAAAAATCCATAAATAAAATCCTAGTGTGGGGGTGTGCAGAGTCAAGATGTTTGGTGACAGTGTCTAAAAGTGTGAGACTTGCATCCTCTACACCACGTTTTGCTTTATAGGCAAATTGTAGGGGATCAAGTTTGTTTGACACCATTTTAGACAGATGGTCACACACTACTCTCTCCATACATTTACACAACACAGACGTCAGGGCCACCGGTCTGTAGTCCTTAAGGTCCTTAGCATGTGTCTTTTTTGGGATTGGGATAATGGTGGATTCCTTCCACTGGTTGGGGACACACCCAGAATCCAAAAGAAGCTGAAACAGTCTGGTGAGAACCCCACCTAGCTGGGTGGAGCATTCCTTGAGCACCCTACCTCTAAGCCTGTCAGGGCCAGAGGCCTTATGCGGGTTGACTCTGTGCAGGATGGTGGTCACCAGTTGTTCATTAATAGTGAGGGCTTGGTGGGGGGAACTCGAGGTTGGGCAGATCCAGTTGGTTGGTGTGTTGCTGCTGCTGCTGCTGCTGCTGTTGTCAAAACGGGTGAAGAAGATGTTGAGCTCTTCTGCAAAGGAGCTAGAGTCTGGGCAGTTAACCAATGCAGGTTTGGGGTCTCTTCCCATCATGGTGTTTAAACCCTGCCACGCCTCCCTTGCATTTCCAGAGGTTAATTTCTGCTCCACTTTGTTTTTGTAGTTGATCTTAGCCAGCCTAGCCATCCTTCTGAACTCTTTCTCTAGTTCCTTTACCCTCAGATTGTCTCTTTGTAAAAAAGCCCTTTTCTTTTGGACCAGGCAGATTTTCATGTCCCTTGTAACCCATTTTTTGTTGTTTGGATGAATGGTTATTTGTTTCGTTGTAGTGACAGTGTCCTCACAGAATGTAATGTAAGAGGTAAGTACATCTGTCAACATGTTGGGATCACTGCCGCAGTCATTAAAAAACAAATCCCAGTCAGTCAGTTCAAAACAACCTTTTAGTGATTCAGTTGCTTCTTTATTCCAGATTCTGATGTTTTTTGTGATGGGTTTTCCTGTTTTCAGTTGCGATCTGTATCTTGGCAGTAACAAGATGACGTTGTGGTCAGAGCGGCCCAGAGGTGGGCGTGGTTTTGAAATGTATGCATCAGGGATGTTGCCATAGCACAAGTCCAGTATGTTTTGCATTCTGGTGGGAGTTGTGACGTATTGCTCCATATTGGGCAGATGTGTGGTGATGTCACACCTGTTAAAGTCCCCCAGTACAAACACTGGCTGCTCTCCGGTCTGATTGACAGCTCTGTTATAACAGTCAGCTATGTGCTCAGCAGCTAGGTTAAAATCAGGCCCTGGTACATACACTAAAATGACTGTAATCTGGGAGAACTCTCTGGGTAAATAGTGGGGTCTGAAGGACACAGTCATTATTTCGTAGTGTTTACAGCACTCAGTTTCCCTTACTGTGAAGTGTGTTGCCCACTTGCAGTTGACAGCCATGCAGAGCCCGCCCCCAATCGACTTCCGCGTTTTCGCCGCATCTCTGTCAAAGCGGATGATGTTAAAGCCATCTAGATGAAAGTCCGCATCCCCAGTCAGCCATGTCTCTGTGAAACAGAAAAGGCTGGTCTGCCGATAATCCAGATCGAACCTGACGAGAGTGGAGAGTTCCTCAGCCTTATTCCGTAGCGATCGCACGTTGGATAGGGTTATGGCAGGTAAAGGTAGCCGGCTGCCTCTCCTCCTTAGCCTGTTACGTATCCCTCCTCTTGATCCTCTTTTCCTTCGTATTCGCTTCCGCTTGTTTCCCCGAAGTAACTCAAGAGGTATGTCATTAGTGAGGAGGGATACCTGCGCTGGCTCTGGCTGAAAGTGCCTCAGCTCCAACAGGTAGCCCCGTGAGTAGGAGAGCCTACCTGGGTTGGTAAATGGCTGGGCCGGTCGAGAGCGGATTGCGTTTACGTGCCATAAACTAGTGATCAGTAGCCAAAGGCAGGCTAAATACACCATAGTTGCCGTAAACATTCTGACAAGATCAAAAGAACGAGAAGACATACAAGAAAAAACGCCGAAAAAACACACTACTTAACACACACGCCGAGCCGTGTCAGGAGTCGCTCTGGCAGAGAGCGCCCCCCATATTGCACTCCCCATCCAAATGGAGCTGCTGAAAAGCAGTCGGTTAAATCATAGTCCGTTGAGCCCCATCATCTAAGACAGCTTAAGTTTCCATTGGCCTTGTATCATTGTGCAACAGTACCTGAACAACCTGAAGGATTACTTTGCCCGAGGAGAGGCTGGGTGTCAGATAGACTCGACTCTCTGAGGCCGCTGATTTTCGCTCCATGGATCGACGTTGAGCTACCTCATGGAGGACCTGGAGGTGAATGTCACCACAGTCGCCACAGGGTTTGTTGAGGTCGCATGTCTCAGGTGCATGGGCACGTGCACACTTTCAACAGCGTCTTCCTGCTGCTATCCACTTCTCCAGGTCTGCTACGGACTGCTCTGATGTAGTGCTCTTTTTCTGTTGCAGAAGAGGCAGTAAAGCTTGTCTAGTTTCTTGTTATTGGATGATGGGGGATTGTTTGAGATACTCTGGTGAATGGACTCTGTTCCATTATACACAACTACACTTTGACCTTTACTCTTAAAACAGGCTCTTCTCTTTCCCGTTACCTGGGGGTCTCTCTTGTTGGTAGCGCTGCCCCAATCTGCTGGACAGATGCTGCTGCTGGGCTTTGCCTTGAAGATAACCATTCAAATCTTGTAGGTTGTAGGGGTTGAGACTTGCGCTGTTAAGTTTGCCCTGCAAGCAATAAACCTGTCTTAAACCAATAAAACTTTTGTAGCTTGCTGAGAAAGCGTTTGACGTGTAAGGAGTAGTTTAGCTCCATACCTTGAGGCCCCTGTCAGGAGAGCAGCATACTCACCAAAAGGTGGACCCATATAGCCAAGCTCTGGAAGGTACGGGCATCCCCGGCTTAATATTTCAAAATAAAAGTCTCCGAACATAAATGTCTCTAAACATGTAAGAATTCAGAACACTACTTACAATAAAGAAGTGGAAAATACAGATGTACTGCTCGAGAGCCAGGGTTTGGTTAATCTTTTCTGGACTAGATATAAGGGTATAATGTACCCTTTGGAAGAGTACCCTCTCTCTCCCTGAAAATACGTACTTGTGAATATCATATTCCATTTTTCACAATAACTCTCTCATATGACCCCCTGATCTTACACAGTGGACCTTCAACCCATAGTTTGAAGTTGTACTGTTACTTTTACCTTAACCCAAACAGTTCAGTATTACAAACTGGGTATAAGTCCACATTAAAGGGACAATCAAAAGAGGTGCATATTACCCTGGTTAGAATACAAAGAAAGCAGATTGCTAACAAAAGCATGAAAGAAAAAGATATTGTAAAAAAAAATGAGCTAATGTTCAGATCTACACAAACTGTCAACCGTCAAAACTGTACAATGCCAAAGGTGCCAATAAACAGACAAAAATTGAGGTCTTCTAGAAGCTACTCGCTACTGGAACCAGTTTTTGTTAACTGTTCACTTACTTGTTTAACCACACTTACATTTTAACATAATATGAGATTAAAAAAAAAATCATTTTTGGCATTAATTAATTTTTATATGTTAAGACTAAGCAAATAACTTCTTTTTTTTCTAATACACTGCTTCTTGGGTATGTAATGTTTTTTTTCTATAGGTATTGACACGTCGGAGCCAAATGCTGTTGTTATTGGACTTGCTCCTGATCACTTCAACTACCAAATGCTCAACAAGGCTTTCAGGTGGTAAAGTCGGTATTAGACAAATTCATCATTAAATTACAGATACATTGAGAAGCTTTCCTGACATATTTGTAACAACACATTATGTATTAGCATCACTTTGTGTTATAACTTGACAAAATGTAATACATTTTCACTTCATTTGTAATAACGTCCACATTTTGAAATAAATGTCCTGAACACAATTTGAAATACATTTCCCCACATTTTGTTTTAATTTATATTACTGTAATAATATGATGCACTATGTAATATCCAACCAGAATGGATATCTTCATTCATAAAAATCAATTTACAGTACAACAACATGCATTTCAAGCATTCTAGCATAAATCATACTGCCTTTTAACAGTCATAGTCATATGCTTAACATTTTTTCTTTACACAAATCTATCCATGTCTCACAACATTTATTTATGTCTTTGTTCAATACACAAGCATCCACACATCTCGTTCACACATTGCCTTAGTTCATTAAATTGTTTTTACACTATTCTTACAGATGGAGACATGACATGCTGTGGATGTTTTTCACCTAATTATTTAAACATTTAACCATAATGAAATAATACTTAAGGGAAGAATGTGCAACTTTTTGATCCAGTAGATGTCGCCCTTGAGCACCAGTATGAAACCAAAACAAACTGCTGTTTGGCAACACCTTGCAACTTGCAACTTCCTCCAACTTCCTCATTTTGTAATAACCACTGTGAGTTAGCTATGTAGTTATTTGTATTACAAAATTCAGGGAAATGTATTTAATATTGCATTCAGGACGTTTATTACCAAATGCAACAGATAATTACTACTATCAGCGTTGTTACAGAATTAAGTGAAACTGTTGTTTAGCAATGAAATAATGCAGTTTTATTGCATACGCAGGTTACATGATGATCCTTTTTTGGTGTGCTTTTCTTCCCTTAAAATGGCTCAAAATCATGTATGGCCTTGATTTTCTTGTACAGTTTATATTATTGCAGCCTGTTTAACATGTACATTTTTCCCCAGATTGATTCTCAGAGGAGCTCCTCTCATCGCCATTCACAAGGCCCGGTACTACAAACGTATGGATGGTTTGGCCTTGGGCCCCGGGCCCTTTGTGACAGGACTTGAATATGCCACAGACTGTAAAGCTACTGTAGTAGGGAAGCCAGAAAATACTTTTTTCATGCAGGTGAAAATGTTTTATATTATATTGTTTTGACTGTTTAAATTAATTCACAAAAGCTTTTTTACTTATCAAATACATTTTAAACTGAGTGGAATATAGATAAACCTTTCAATATACTTCTTACATACATTTTTGACCTACTGTAGTACATTTTTCTCAAGTAAGAGTTCCATATTTCTTGTATTTTTAATTTTGTGGTATTGTCTGAATTAATTTCATCGTTAGGAAATTTGATATACCTCTTTTTCTTTTGATCAAACAGGCTCTGTCTGATTTAGGATGTAGGCCGGATGAAGCCATCATGATAGGAGATGTAAGTATATTGTCTAAAAGGTTTCACTATCAGCAAGTTTGTCGTATTTATTTTCTAAATATCCCAAAAAAGCTTTGTCACAGTTAAGGCCGTCTTTATGAATCGATTCTGAGCAGGTCATTCTAAATAGAAACTTGTTTTAAAGTATCTGTAAATGTTCATTAAAAAATTCTCAGAAGATAGCATTGTTTGATTAAAACATGTATTAGTAATTAATGATTATTTAATTTGTGTTTTGAGGCTGTTTGCGTTTTTCCACAGGATGCCAGAGATGATGTGGGTGGGGCTCAGAACACAGGAATGTTGGGAATTTTGGTCAGGACAGGTAATATATAAACTTCCTCCAGCTAACTCTTATGCATCCAGCAATCACCCATCTCTCAACCACAATTGGTTATTCTTTTACTCTTCCTCATCTCTCAATCTTATTATTTCAATGAAATGTCTTAATTAAAACCTAAATGTAATGGTATTTTCCTTTTGGTCTTATCTTGTTCTTATCCTTTTATTGTAATAATTGTAATGCATTTTATTTACAATGCACTTTAGATTTTAAACAAATCTATGCTGTGGGTTTTTTAGGCTGATAGCTAGTCCTACCTTACTTCTTTCATCTTCCAGGTAAATACAGAGAAGGAGATGAGAACAAAATCAACCCTCCTCCCCACCTGACATGTGACAGTTTTCCAGACGCTGTTGAACACATCCTGAAGAACCTCCTATAAGCTTGTAACTTTAGAAGTCTACAGCCTACATTTTTTTTCCAATCTTTAAATCCAACATAAATGGTCTAACAGACACTTGTAACTGTACAAGAGTTAATGTGATTTAACAGTGGAGGGAAGTAAATTATTCAATAATAAACCTCATTGTAGACTCCCTTTGTGATTCCCCTCTTCCTATCTGCATTATAAAGGAAGACAATCAGTCCTCGTACCTAATGAGTCTGACCTATCATTCAAAGCATTAAAAAAAGCTTTACACACAGTCAAGTTGAAAGCCTCTATAATTAAAGATGACAAAAATAAAAGTAAGAATTAATCTCAAAAGATAATACATGTTTGTACCCTTTAAACGACTACTTCCAATGCATCATATAATGTATGAAGTGTGCAAAAAATGTTCAGCTGGTGTCTGCTGTTAAGTGTGTCTTTGTGATGCTTATTGTACAGATAAAACAAATGCATAAAGACTACATTGAAAATAGCAGTGGCTCAGGGTACCAAAGTATTCACATCCTTGTTCAGGAACTTTAACTTGATTGATGTCAAATATCCACCAGAAGTTATAAGACATGAACGGGTTAAGTTACACAATCAAATTCATCAATCAGTTCATCATCATGTAACAGCAGTATGTCAATCTTGTGCATTAAAAAGAAAAATCTTCTGATTTTCAGTGCAATAGTCTTTTGTTGTTTCTTTAAACAGACATGTACTCTCTCTCCCAGGCTGTAAATTTGTCCATCAAGTTTCGAGCCGAAGGTTTGGTGTGATTTATGACTTCTCGCAGGTCAGCTGTTGTCACTGTTTCCAGCTGGATGGCAGGCATGTTAGAATCTCCTGTGAAGGGGAGTCCCAGTGAGATTTGAGTGTTTTATTCAAAGACACCTAACAGAAATGTATAGCTATTTTTGTGGTGTGTGTGTATTTTGTTGTACCGTCGTGATGTGACTCAAGAGCATCAAAAATCTTGCGGACTGGTCTCATCGCAGCCTCCTTACACACCAGTCTTAAATCAGAGCCAGAGTAACCATCCATCTCCTTAAAACACAAACATAAACAGATATAGCCGTTTTAATTTATACTTGACAAAGATCATGTGAAATATAAATGTAGGATTAAAAAAATTATCTTAATGGGTCTTAGTGTAACAGACCTTCGCCAAAGATTCATAGTCCAGCTCAGTTCGCAATTCCACCCCTCCAGTGGTGCTAAGAGGAGGAAGCCAATAAGAAATCATGGCTTGGCGTGCTGTTGAAGAAGGGAGACTAACTAAAATCCTTTTCTCTAACCTGCGCAACATGGCATGGTCCAGTTCCCTGACAGAAGAGTAGGAACAGTTACAAGACAGAAGAGCATCTCTTATTGTGTTCCAGTTCCAATACTCTAAAAAGGGGGAAAAACAGGCCATCCTATCCTGCATGTTTAGCTTCTAAGACATTTTTATACTTTATGAAAATGATTTTAACCCTCCTTGCATTGAGCAGAGCAAGAGAAAAAATAAGCATTGAAGAGGACATCTGTCTTCCATCCTTATTTGTACATGTTAATTGGTACTTATAGATGTTATAGGTAAATAAAACACAATTGGCTGTTTTTATTACCATAATGATTTTTTTTTTTAAATGGTGTGTGTCTATGTTAAAGTGTTACCAAGGCAAGTTGGAGGCAGCCAATAAAAACACTAGGTCGTTAGATTTTGCAAGTCCATCCATCTGAACCAGAAGCTCAGTCTTCATCCTACGGCTCCCCTCATGCTCTCCTCTGAAAACAAAAAGGAAAACAAATCGTCTGCTATTCCCAACAAAGTTTAATTAAGCACAGAGTAAGGAATCCTTCATTGGAAATTACATTGACAAAAGTGTGTGTGTATGCAAAAACACACATGCAGTACTAATCAAGCACATTGGGCAGTTCAAATGGCTATGATTAAAAGACAGAAGCTTTAGCAGGGAGTACACCCTTAACCTTTAACATTGGGGGGTATTTTTTTCCTTTTACAACATTATAAGATTAAGCTCACCCTCTCTGGCTCATCACTGACTCCAACTCATCTAGGAAGATTGTGGATGGGGCATGGTATCTGGCCAGCTCAAACAAAACCTGCAGATGTACAATGTACAAAAATACAAACTACATGCAACAGAGAGGAGGAGTTTTTTCTTTTTAATGGAATTGATCTGTTTTGTGTGCTTAAGAATACCTACCCTGACCAGTTTTTCAGAGTCTCCTCTCCACTTGCTGACGATGCTTGAGGCTGAGATGTTAAAGAAGGTTGTCTTACATTCTGTAGCCACGGCCTTGGCCAACAGGGTCTTACCCGTACCTGTGTGAATGTGACTATCAATTTTGGTAAAGTAGGCCTCTAAATTTAAGGCAAGCTAAATATGTTTTTCTCTCATCAGCCAACCTTACATACTGCAGGTTAATTGCTGGAGATATTACCTGGGGGGCCGTACAGCAGCAGACCCTTCCATGGTGAAAGTATGCCTGTAAATAGTTGAGGGTACTGAGAAGAGACAGTGGAAGAGTTAGATATATACACAACAAGAGAACAGGCAAACATTTAGTTATCACATTACTTTTCAATAAGGGAAAAAGTTGTAATTGCAAGCATTTCTGTCCAGCTACAAAACAAGCATCCCATTCTCTGCAGATCAACAGACACCAGGGCTGGCTGAAAATTAAACTGATTTGCCAGATATACAGCAGTAAGCACTGAAAATACCATATAACACAAATTTGTCTGAGCTTTAGATGGCAAACAGAGGTGAGTCACATCTACAAAATGACCTTGTACTCCATAAGATTAATAATAATGAAGAGAGAAGTTTGGGATTGTTGGAAGATGGAGGTATTGTTTTATTCTGTTACTCAATGAAAGAATAAAAAAGAATTGGAAGATAGCCATATCAGTCCTCATCCTCGTCCATACATGTCAAGACGATGCAAACATTATTTGTTGTCATATCTGTGTGTATGTATGTGTTCCAAGTCTTTTATTGATGTCTTTGTGTATCATGGTGCTGGTATGCACAGTCTCTTTATGCATCAGCATTGTGTGAATTAGCATGTGGAGCTGGTGCCATATATACATATATATCCTGTACATTATCACATAAATTCTCCTCTACTTTGCATGTAGTTTGTATATACAGTATACTGTATACACTGTACATATATATATATATTTATTTTTTTTTTGGGGGGGGGGGGGGGACATTCTATGTCTGCAGGTTTTGTTTGACCTGGCCAGAGACCATGCCCCCATTTATATATATATATATATATATATATATATATATATATATATATATATATATGTATATATATATATATATATATATATACACAGAAGGGTGTATGTTAATTTAACATTTTAATTCTGCTTTATTCAGCAATTTCTTTTCGATTGTCTTTACAAACTTTTTCAATCTCAAATTATTCTTAAATTATTATAGTAAATCATTATTTTACACACACACCATCCCTTTCATAATACAAATAGCAGTTTCTCCTGCCCATCCTCATTCCGTTAATCTCTGCCACAGATATAGTCTATAGTCTATGTGTGGGTTACACTGCCATGTGTGTGTTCCTGCCTCCACTCCTATCTATCAATGTGTGTGTATGTGTTCTTCCACAATATCTTTTATATAGATTTAATGTCAGCCTAACAGACTGGCCTGATCTAGCTACCCTCCTTCCCTTTAAGCCTTTTAAAGAAGATGTATTCAGAATCGAACATAGGCGAACAGATCTGGATAACCAGCGTACCCAGGCAATGGCCGCACCTTAATGGGATAGACGACGGCCTCCTTGACTAATCGCTTTGCATCCTCCAGGCCAATGATGTCCTCCCAACGCACATCAGGGCTGTGCAAATAGATGTCCTGTTGGCATGAAAACCCACAAACACACTGAGTGAGAGATTAATGTGGATGATATCAGCTAAAATTGTCACACACATCCAGATGCAATGAGACTTGTGTCCTACAGAATGAAAAATCAGATATGAGAAATAGATAGAATTTTAGGCTTCATTGCTACAGCATACCAATTAATTCACAACCAGCTCTCCACTGCTCTCTAGTGGAATTATTTGGACTTGCAAATATCAATTCAAGCATATTTTCATATTGTGTATCACGTCTAAATATAGAAAAGAAAAAGAACATATGTGTCTTGTTTATCACTGTAAGAGCATGCAGTGGCTGAGTGTGTCTGTATTACTTTGCTAATGATTGCAGCAAGTTCTCTCATCTCTCCACTCATTCCATAAAAACCACTGAGGGGCTTCAGCAGCTTTTCCTGCAAGACAACATGAAATCTGTATAATTTGTAATATTGTATTACTATTAGCTGTTTTACTATTGGATGGTTTTTGATTTCATGTATTTCAAATGCCTTAACTAATAACTAAGAAACAAGAGGCAAAAATAACAGAGATAACAATCAAATTGTATTTCCTGTGTTCTAGGACACTTCATTGTAATTACCATGTAGTCTGAGTCACAGCTTGTTCCTTTGACAATGTCATAGATCGAACCTTTGCTATCGGTTATCTGGACCTAAGATAGGCCGTATAAGTAAAATACTTAATATAATTTGGTGTACATTTGCATCAAAAGAACAAAACTAATCGCTAAATTTTACTTTGGGGCCTAGCAGTTAGGTCGCACCCCATGTACAGGGCCCAAGTCCAACCTTTGGCTACTTTCCCACATGTCATTCCCCACTCTCTCTCCCTGATTTCCCACTCTATAACATTTCCTATCTAAATAAAGGCAAAAGCCACAAAATAAATCTTTAAAAATAAGTTACTTTAAGGTGCGTAATAGTTACATGCTGGTGCATATTAGCACAGTCTGAACATGCCTGCATGTTGTCCTTTCAAATTTAGGATGTTCTCAAATACTACGGGGTTCTCCCTCTGTCTAGAGACATGCAAGTCAGGTTAATTCCTGACTCTAAATTGCCCATTAAGCACAAGCTTCATCCAACTCCATGCCACCCATAAAAGGCTATATGTAATGGATATGAGTGCACAATTGATTTGTACGTTCTATATTCATTAGGTCTTTGCATTTTCCACTGTTCATGTCTACCTGTATTACAGTATGGGGGTAAGGGTTTCTTCATTCTAAGATCAATATAAAATATATATTCTAAGTTTAAAAAGCAATTACAGCATATTGGACTATGTTGGAGATACTTTTAAATAATAATTTCAGATTATTTTAATAAAGTTCTCATTTGAATAATGGAATTTGCAGTTAAATTTTAGTTATTCTGGATGAGTGTTGTCTAAAATATAAACAATAAATTGTTGCCTTAAAAATGAACCATATCTGTTTTTGTTTTTCTTAAGCAAAAACAATCCTTTAGTACCTTTCTGCCCATGGCTGTCTCCCCAGCTGGTTCACTTCGAATTGAGGAAACATTGAGACCAAAATCTAGCAGCTCTGTAGGGAAAGTGGAGCAATTCTCCTAAAAAAAATTAAACATTGACATAAGTATAACTGTAGAATCATTATACTATACTTTATATGTTCATATCATGCTTGTTATTTTGTTCTTTGTTTAATGCTTTACTATACATTTGTATGTGAATTGGCTGCTGTCCTCTTGAGGCTGTTTCCAGACTGCAGGGTCTGGCTGATTTTGGGAAGAGGCTTAACAGATGAACAAGGACTCCTGATGGACATTTTGTTTACATTGTCAGGATGTATAGAAAACATAAGAACAAAAATCCTAAACATGAGTTAAAAAGAAGGGTGTGAGGGCTGGAGACACCTACTTCTTGATTGTACTACTTTTTGCACTGTATTGACCTTGACCTAAAAAACAGATGACAATAATTAGCAACAATTGAGAGTAATGATTATGAATTAAGCAATACATTTGTATCATCAAGTAGGAGATATTATATGTGTGTTATTATTTGTGTGTACGTTTGTAACCAGTGGTGATATACCTGGTTCACATTTTCTTCTAATAAGCTTGGGATATTTCTGGAACTTGACATAGTGATAGCTCTCATACTCCGTCAGAACCATATTCAGATCGATGTTATCACAAACCTCGAACTTTCTGACACCTCCATTAGTCTCCTGGTCCAAGGCTAAAGCTGCAGCCATGTAGCTGGTGGACAAACACACACAAGAAAGAACTCAAACACATGCACACACATTGGAAAGATTAAAAAGTACCAGCTACGGTCAAAAATGTACTCATACTGTATACTGTGAATTAATTGTAAATAGGTGATAATTGATAAAGTTAGACACTTTTTTGCACTGACAAGCATATGTTCGACCGTAGATACAGTAGGCTTGCATTATCTTGCATGTTATAAACAGCTCTCCTGTACAAAAATGCCTTTGTGTGCAGAAAACAGAATTAAATTACTCTTTTACCCATCCCTGTAAAAAATCTTGGTGAAAGCAACATATGCAGTACTGTATATGAGAGAAAAAAAGACACGCCACTGGATATGACCCCAACATGTTCCAGCACAGGACTTCATACTGACCCCTGCCCAAGCAGCTGTTGGTAAATGAGGATGAGGAGGCTCTTCTTTCTCATTTCAGTCCTCAGCTCATCCTATCAGACAGCAACATAGATCACACTTAGCACTGGGATTCAATAACGGAAAAAACACCACTGCTTTACTTTCAGGAGTAATGATAAAAAGCAGTGTACATCTGTCTCTGTTTTGACTGTAGGTGGAAACTACTAATCAAAACTACATCCTACATTTCTGTAATCTTGGTAATGCAGTAAAAGTACTGTGTCGAAATTGCCTAGATAGTTATATCAACTGTTAATATGGGTATTTTAAAGGGTTCTTATTATTGCAATCATTATTATATAATGGCATGGTTAATTGAAGTACGACTGAGAAAAAACTAGTAGGCTACATTAATGACGACAGGTTATCACCTAGTCTTACGGTGTCATAACAACTGGCTGGCCAAATAATGACATACAGCCAGCCAATATTCTGATTATTAATTATTATTAATTTGCGTAATAATGTCTGCTGCTAAACAGGTCTGAAGACTACAATGACTTCTTGAATATTAAGTTTTTTAAGCCCCTTTTCTTCCCATGGTAGGCTATATTGTTTTTCCCTTGACTGGTATCCAGGCAACCGGTAGACGCCGGTCTATGGTGCCACTGGTTTATGCTAAACTTGCTAACGTCTAACCGTTTAATAGTGCAAATTCTGCTGCATTAAATCTGTGGGAAAAACAAAGATGTGGTAGCCTACTGGGCACACCTTTAAATCTTTTTGACGTCTCTTATCATGGAGAACAGTTAATTTGGCATTGCGAGGAGGTAACGTTAAATGTCCCTCGCCAAAATATAATTGCTACTTCACTTAAAGTTGCAAGCTTGCTAATAGTTGTCCGCCAAATCAGCCAGAGAATACAAAAACACTCCTTTGTTAACTCACTGCCTCCCGGGCTTGATTGGCGATTTTCATAGACTGATAAGATAGCTCCATCGTGGTCGTGAAAGGTCAGCAAGATAGTAGCTAAATCTGTAAATGTTTTTATGTTCGTCAGTTGTGTATTCTACTTCTTATTCTTCTTCTTTGTGCTGTATTGGCAGCTGACATCCAAAAAGTTGCAATACTGCCATCTGCTGGATTTAACGACCCCTCACATTTCTAATCCTCCTCAGCAGACCTGTTCTCAAAAGGTACTCACACAAGCATCCTCGGCCTCTCCCTCTTTCACCCATAGACTGTAAATATTACTTTCACCACACTCCAAAATACTTTTTAAATATCTTCATACTAGTCCTTCTCTCTCCATTTCTTACATCATCTATGTGTTAAATACTTTCTACATTTAATAAGTACATGTTCAATTGTTTCTGCTTGATTGCACACCTCACAAAGAACAGATGGATGTTTTCCAATTATATATACAGTACTATTTAAATTACTGTGACCGATTCTTAACCTTGCCATTCAACCTCCTCTCTTCTGTTGCTCCCCCTATATTTTACTATCTCTATTTTGCTTTGAATTGAATATAAATGTCTTCACTTAGTCTGACTGTTCCCAATATTGTTGCCATTCCTGTTTGATTTTACTACACGTGACTCTTTTCCCTTCTGACTTAGTTTGATGTTAATATCAATCCTCTCATTCTTCAATCAATCAATCAATCATTATTTGTATAGCGCAAATGTTATCTTGAGACGCTTTACAAAGAGCGCAAGATGATCCTGATTGAATACTGAAATAAAAAGCTGACTGAATCACTGCATATCAGCACTTTCCTTCCTTTAATTTGCTATACATATTCTACTGCTACTTCAATGGCATACAACTGTAACGTTCACGAAATCTGACATTCTCTTAGCAACTTTAAAGTTCAATTGATGGATTAACAAAGCTGATCCTGTTGCATTTGTCATAGGGCTATGTGTACACATGGTCTCTATACCTTTGTTCTATGATTTCTTAAAATCCACTTACTAAATCAACATTTCTTTTCCTTTCCTTTATTTTTAGTAACTCCAAGTCTACTTCAGCTGTGTCAAGCATCCACATTGGACCTGGTGGCCATAAAACAGTTTGACTGATGTCCTTGTCATACACTCCCATTACTTTTGCCACTATATCCTTTATCCACCCAAAACTTGACTTAATTGTTTTCTCTTTTTCCCAGCAAGCCTTTAAGACTGTTTTTGTTGGTTTACTATCTGTGTGTCCCTTAAGTTCAACCAATAATTTGTTTTTAACTCTTTCCTCCTTAAACATAGTGGCACCTCTCCTACCTCAACCGGAAGTGCACATATTTGAGATGATTTAACTGCCCCAATACACACTCTAAGAGCCTGTGCCTGAATCATTTCTAACTTTGCAAGTACTGTTTTGCTAGAGATCCATATACCACACTCCCATACTCAATCCTAGTTCTAATTAATGCCACGTATGTATATTAAGGCAGCAACATCAGCTCCCCAATCTGCTTCTACGAGACATCTCATTACATTTCTTGCTTTTTTACATTTGTCAACAACATTCCTTACGTGTTCCATCCATGTCAACCAGACATCAAAATATACCCCTAAAAAAAGAAATGAATCAACTTGTTCTAACTTATTTCCATATAATGTCATACCAATATTCTCCCCAAGTTTCTTCCTAGAAAAGAACATTATCTTAGTTTTTTCCACAGAGAATTTAAATCCCCACTTTAACCCCCAATTCTCAACTAAACTGACCCCTTCCTGAATTTTATTTTCAACATAATTAACATTCCTTCCTTTTTTTCCACAAGGCTCCATCATCCCCAAACAATGATCTTCCTATATCTGTTGGGATATTATCAAATATATCATTTATCATAATTGAAAATAAAATCAGACTTATCACACTTCCCTGTGGTGTTCCATTTTCTACAACAGACTTTATAGATATTTCAGCACCATTTTAACTTGAATCGATCTCTAGTTCATAAAGTCCATTATCCAATTCAAAACCCTTCCTTTGACTTCCATTAGATGTAACTTAATCAACATTCCCTCTTTCCAAAGCATATCATAGGCTTTTCCCACATCAAAAAATACTGTAAACTGTTTTGTTTTTTAACCTGAGCTTTTCATACAGCGTCCTCTAAACTTATCACTGGATCCATAGTTCCTTGTCCTTTCTAAACCCACTCTGGTATTCCGCCATCATCCCTCTTTTCTTTAAATAATACACCAGTCTTTCGTTTACCATGCACTCCATCAGTTTACAAATGTTTGACGTTAAGGCAATTGGCCTGTAGTTAGCTGCATTGCTTGGATCTTTTCCTGATTTCCGTATGGGAACAATCACTGCCTCCTTCCATCTAACTCGCAACCTCCCTTCCTCCCATAGCTTATTATACAACATTAACAATGTCCTAAGTGCCGTACTTAAATGTTTTAACATGATATAACATATCTCATCTTTCCCTGGGCACTCATCCAGACTTAGCCAATGATTTTGTTAGCTCTTATCTCATCCTCAACATGATTCTTCTTACTCAGTGCTTCCATATTTTGACATCTAGTTTTGTCCATGTATGTTAGCAGAGTCAGTTTGCACAACGATCCAGATGTATATACCCAAAACTAGACCAAAATATTTACGGAGGAATAAACACACTGTGGGGCATCGGTTCGGCCTAAACTGGATCTCACGCTCTCGCAGGAGAGAGAAACTTTATTGACACTTTTCACTTGACACACATGCACACTTCAACTATGAATACCAGAGCATATAATTGGATGTTGTCACTTGTCATTAACACAGCATAGAACCACCTTTTTACATTGAGAGCACACATATTTCCCGCTACACCCCCACTTGATGTCACATTGTTTGCAACAACAAAATAAATATAGGGTTTTCCACCCTACATTATGTATGTTTTCACATGGTTAATCACCAAACAAAATCTTATCAAACTTTTTGAGCTTAAACTTTGTTGCTAGTTTTGTCATAACATCTGTTCTGTTGGGCAATAGTCCAAACTTATTTTCGCATCGTTAACAATTGAACTTACAAAATGATACTTTGATACAAACATGTTTCCATCTGTCTGTTTACAGGGTTCTTAGCCAATGTACCATGGTTATCCTCATAAACCTTAGGTAGTACATGTCCACGCCTCACAAGTGGATAACGCATAGGTTGCTTTTTAGTTTTCCATGATATGATAGGACCACTTTTGTTTAGCTTACACAGTAACCTGTTGTACTGTACGTCTATCTCAAACATCAGCTGCCCAGTCTGCATCACTGAAACCTTGTAGTCCAAGTTTATCATTTTCACATTGTCTGTAACACAGCTCTTTCTCACTTGTGCATTTGAAATATCTTAGTACATGTTTAACAGTAGTCCATTGTTCTTCTGTTTGTTCTGTAAAATGTTGAGACAGTTTACTTACTACAAAACTCAAATCTGGTCTTGTACATGTAGTCAGATAAATAAGGCTACCTGCACTCATCATTTCTGCATCATCAGTGTAGTTGAATTTTTTTTCACAAGGTGTCTCTCTAGGTTTACAATCTTGCATGTCAAACCTTTAAAGTATATTTTTCACATCTCTTTCTTTTTTTTTTTGACATTTTCACACATTTGTCACCCTGTTCAAAATCAATACAATGATTAAGTTATCCACCCATATTAAAATGATTACCTTTGTGTAAACACAATGATCAGCAGGATTTTGGTCAAAAATGTTTTCACTCAAATACTCATGTAGTGTCTTGTTCCAACTTCTGCCAGATTTTTTAAGTCCATACAGTGATTTTTCTAGCTTATGCATCTACCTCTCATTTGCGCTAGATTTCACCTCATAACCCTCTGGCTGTTCCATGTCTTACAGTCTATTGGTGCATGTAAGTTGGTAGTTTTGACATCCATTTAATGTAATATCAAGTTTTCCAGTGCTGCTTTTTGCATTAACACCCTGATACTGGTTAGGTTAGCAGTCGGAGAAAACGTCTCCTCATAGTATGTTTTTGAGAGCATAGACTTACCTACACCCCACTGCTTTCTTAGCCTCAGGCAAGTGCTGTTTTCTTTTAGCGAATCGATATTGCTTTAATCAAGTCAACCGAGGTAGAGGAAGTTAAAGCTTCCCTGAATGTTTGGGGAACATTACACATCAATCTGTAGCAATAATCAATGTTAGTATGTAACTTATCATTACTTTCCTTATCAGATACATAGTCACTTACAGTACAACTGTTTTGGTCTGTGCTCCTGCACTTTTCCACTTTCTAGATAATAGACCAGGTATGCTGGGCTGTTCTTATTGTACCAATAAAGATTCCCTTTTCACACCTTGAATCTAGTTTTCTCTTATCCCGCTTTTAGGCATAACACACTGACCAAAACTTTTGCATTCTGGACAGGTCAGGTGTCCTTCCTGTAAGCACTAAGTAAGGTGTCTGTTTTGTGCAATTTTTAAAGCATCTGTTCCTCACTATCGTCACTGTTTGCACTGCATAGGTCCATAACTCTTTTGGCAAGTCACTCTCGATTAGTATACACCTAGCCATTACGGATAAGTTGCGCAAATTTTCGCGCTGCAGTACCATTTTGGTGAGGTGAGTATGGTGCAGAGGTCTCATGTCTGATCCTGTTTTTGCTGAGTAGTGACTGATAACTTTTCTCCATAATCTCTGTCCCATTATCAGACCTGATTTAATCTTCCCGTATGGGGCTGTATCAGCAAAGAACTTTTCTGTTGCTTGTACTGTGTCAGTCTTGTTTTTCAGAAAATACACAAACACTGCACCGGAATGATCATCAGTGAATGATAAAGCAAACCGGGAGCGTGCCTATGTTCCCACAGCCCATATGTTCCCACAGCCCTAACCTGTTTTTGGACATTTCTCAACTCACATCACCCTAAAATAAAACTCAAACACAACATACAAACATCTGCAGTCCAGTTCTTGGACACCTGTGTCTTCTTCCGTGTCTCCAGTGACCAGTCCAAAACACTGGCCATTTCAAAGACATGGACTGCCATGCACTTTCTCTATAAGTCCAGCTATCACCCCAGGCACACGTACAGAGGCCTGATAAAATCCCAGCTGATACGCTTCCACAGAATCTGCACCCTCCCGGAGCATGTGGAGGAGGCCACCAGCACCCTCTTTAATGCACTGAGGCCCAGGGGTTACTCGAGGCGCTTCCTCAGAACCATCAAGGCGGAGGTCAGCCGGACCTTTAACAGCAGGTATAACAACCCCAGCGCCCGGCCGTCCGGTCCTACTCTTGTCCCCATGGTAACCACCAATTCAGAGGCATTAAAAACATTTTTATCCACTCTGAAGACCAACTTTGAGGGGGCGAGGGAGGGCTGTGACATGCTGGGCGACTGTCAGCTGATCTCCGCTTACCGCAGAAACAAGAACTTAAAAGATATTCTTGTTCACACCAGCTTAAATAGAGATGAACAGAATAGGGAAGCGTCTCCAGGCTCGGACATTGGTTTTATCCGTCTCCCCCACATTTTTAACCCATATGCTAGAGTCGGCACCAACCCGTGGCAGGCCTTGAAACCTTCAACAACTAATGCAGTTTATGCTATCAGATGTAAGGCCTGCCACAGACTCTATGTGGGGGAGACCAGGAACCACATCTCTGCAAGAATAAAGCAACACTTTTACAAAATGAACAGCGGGAATGGCACCAGTGTCTTGTATGCACATTTTAAACTCCACCGCCAACATAACGTACAAAGCATGGGCCTGGAGAGCAACAGGGACTGGACCACTGTCCAGAGACGAGCGGCGGAGAGGAAATGGATCCATCTGTTAAAAACTATAGATCCAACCAGTCTAAATGAAAAATACTAGGGTGGATCCATTTCCTACTTTTTAATATAGATTCTTTAATATAGAGTCTCCCAGGGCCTCTCCTACAGGTTTTAATCAGGGGGGCTCCCTCTGCTGGCGGGAAACCCTTTTTATCCTTTATCCTTTAACTTCTATTCTTAATCTTTTCTTTTACCCGGCTCTCCCCCTGTGTTGGATTTCATGTATATTTATGTCTTTTATTATAGAGGTTTTTACTAACTTTGTACATATTTTATACTAACTTGTGATTTTATGGTTGATTTTATTAGATGTGGTTTTAAGCACTTTTTAACGGCACACCTCTGTGCCACAGCACTTTTAAATCCATGCAGGGAGGAGTCGCTGGTCCTTTAATCTTTTTATTCCTCCTTTAATTCAGCTGGGGGTCCCGTCGGGGGGGGAGTCTTCCTCTTAAACCATGTTATTAAATAAAGCTCTTTTAGAAAAGCCTCGGATGTGTCTGCTGACGGTTTATTGCACTTTTACCTCTTAATTTATTCCTTTTATATATGTATTTATTTAAACATATCTTACTTTTATGAATTGAATCATGGGTTTTAGTTTATTTAAATAAGGGACTGCATATATTTTACTATGGTTGCTGTGTGTGTTTACTTTTTTTAGCACTTATCTTTTTAAGCACTTATTTATTGGTTGATGTGTTTTAATTGTATTCATCTATTATACTGAGCACTTTTTTATATGCAGACATTTTTTAGACGCTTTAATTCACTCAATTCAGAGCACTTTTAAGATCTTCCTTTAATCTAATATTTATATTTTAACTTTATTTAATTATCTATAAATTTTATTTAGTAATGGCCGTCGCCCGGGCACTCCTCAGGTGCTTTTATCAGACGCCCTGGGACACCGGAGGATTTTAATTAACTACAGAACTCCGCCTGCCTCTCCTGCACAGTGGTCTGGTCACCTTTTTATCCAAACTTTAATAGTGTCAGAGGGTTTTTACAAAACACTTTTGTGTGTTTTCAAGAAGGTTTTTAAGCTTTTTAAGTATTTTTTAATACCATCGTCCCCCCGAGTGCCGTGCCCCTCGTAGCGTCCCCCAAAGGACGCTGCGCCCTCCACCCAACCTAACCCCTAACCCTTGCGCCCTTTACTTAACCTAACCCTGCCAGCGCCTCGGGGGGCTCACTCCTTTAGCCCTTTTAATTAGACAGCAATTTAGTTTTTTATAAAACTGTTTTAAGTTGGTTTTATGGTTTTTTAACCCCCCTTTTAGTGCATATAGGACGCTGGTGCCTGAACCAGTCCGAGCACCCACCTCAACTGCGCCCTTTACTTAACCTAACCCTAATTTAAAGAAAAATCTTAGAAATGTGGGAACATAGGGCTGTGGGACCATTGGACTGTGGGAACATAGGGCTGACCCCAGCAAACCTATATCCTTCTCTAGACTCTGGCTCAATAGGGCGCCACAGGAACTAGTCCTAAAACCCAGTTAGCATTTCTGCGCCATGGGGTCTATCCTCTCAAACTCAATGGGGATTTTGAATGGGTTTGTGGTTAGACGCATGAAATAAGGTCTGTGGTTAACACAAGCTTAAGAGATGTTTATGTTTTGTTAGACGACATGAACTATGTTAGGTAATACCCCCACTTGTGAATTTTGAAGTTTTAACGCGTCCTTAAAATGGCAGTTGCTAACAAGTGAGACTACAGTGGTTGTCAGGGACATTAAACATCATCACACTGGACAAAAATCTGATTGAAGTTACAATAAGACCTGATGTCTCCTGTAGGTTTAATCTTTGGGGTAAATGCAAAAATTAGGTTAATAAAAAATGTATTAAGCTACGGTTTCGCTAACTTGTCAAAACCGCTGATTATCTTATCGGAGCTCGTCTGAAGCATAACAGTACTGACGACAAAATCATCCGACCTTGGTGTAGTTCGCTATATAGCATAACGTTAGCTTTTTACTTCTGTCGGCTGCATTAACGCTTCAAACATCATAAAAATGGTGTTCATTTGTGAAGATTATCCTGCTTAACAAAAGGCCTACTCATCAGAAACGTGTGTTTGCCACAGAGCTTATTTTCTGCAATGATCCAAAAGCCAATAGGCGAATTGTCAATAGACCCCATGGTTTAGCTTCTTCCGGGATTGGCCTACAAAAATACGTCATTTGGTTTGTTCTCTATAGGTCCTGCTAAATCTGTTTGTACTAATTCTAGAGCTGCTTTGGCTCTTTTGTCTGGTTCCTTGTTTCTAGTTAGAACAAACTTTCCTTGAGTGTACCTTTGATTGTCATGCCATCAACAACATTCTGTCATATTTATAAGGCAAGGCAAGGCAAGGCAAGTTTATTTGTATAGCGCTTTTCATACACAAGGCAGACTCAAAGTGCTTCACATCATAACATGTCATACAATAAAGTATACAATAAAGTAATAATATAATATATATATATATATATAATAGAGGATCATAACACCCTTTACATTTTTCATCACATTCATCATTTACTCTCTGTAGGTAGTAAAGTCTGTTATACTCATGAATGTGTAACTTTGTACCGTCTTTGTGTTGTAGGATGTCTTGCACTTGAAGATTAGAAGTAGCTGTTTTAACAGAAAAGATGTCCTGCGGGTATGAAGGGATGTACAGCAACCTTCTCAGTGTTGTGATGTGTTGTTCTGGTGTCGAATAAGCAAACCTCAGCATCTCCTCTGGGCTCCGCCACTCCTTCGCACTTTGTGCCGTCGCCGTCGGCCAAAACACAGTATTTTTCTGGAAACTGTCTTCAAACTTCTTGAACTTTGTTATATCTGTGAAGATATGTGAAGTTGCACCTGTATCCACCATCAGCCAACTGAGCCAACATTTACATTTTCCAGTTCATTTACTTCAGAGTTTACACAAATTCCAAAACAGCATCCTAACGTAATATTTAAAAATCAGAACTTAAACACGATCGAAAAATATTTGGCTTGTCACTCTACCACAGCCAAAGACATTCTCACTTTCTCAAACCACATGTTCATGCACCCACTTGAATTACTCAACAATTAAATCCATTATTCAACATAAAAATCCAGTTTTCCATTTCAAATCAAATACTTCCCATAAATTAAATATGTATTAATGATCCAAACTACAGTATATGCTTTATTAGCACCAACTGAAAACTCAAACTAAATTAACCATGATTAAAATGGCGTAGGGCTTTTTAAACAACATCTATTCCAGCCCTGCTGGTGAAAATGGGGGAATCCCCTCTGTGAATCAAGAGTTTCTATGGGTACCAGGTCATTCAGGGATTGAGGGGAATGATATCTCTAAAAAAATCTTGCAAAGGAGTCTCTCTTAAAGCAGTCTATTGAGATGAATGTTCCTTTGGGGAAAGGTCCAGTATATATTTAATGGAAATAAAGTCCATATTTTCTTCAGATACAAACTTTTAATCTGTTGGGGTTGCAGTGCACGCTGGCTGTATCATAAGAGATGTAGCCTACCTACCCCTAACCCTGTGGAGGGCAGCATTACACTCTACAGTGTACAGCCTGCCGGAATATCATTAGAAGAAGAAGAAGCTGTCAGTTTGACTTCAGAACTTCTCTGTCAATGGCGTGTTCGGGTTCGGAGCAACTTGGCTACGCTTTACACGTGTAATCGAATCTGCTGCTGTATATTGAGTGCCATTTGTACAATGGCCGTAGTAAGAACGTTTTTAAAACTGTTAATATTCGCCATAACCGCCGCCCTGGCTGTTCTTCTGCTTCGGCACTGGATGGCCAGCAAGCAGTACGTTTTTAACAAAGAAGACATCGCCAAATTGGCCAAACAGTATGCGGGTGAGTTTGGTTATTGTATTTTTTTATGTCTTTATCGAGTCAAGAACATCATGCAGTTCCCTAAAGTAAGCCTAAGTGCAATTCAAATTAAATGTACCTACACGAATGCATGTCATAGTTGTCCCCCTTGACTTTCCAGGACAGGACCATGAGCAGGCCTTTTCGAAAGTGGTGGTGGAGCTAAGGAAAAGGTAGTGACTTAATTATTCAAAACCACATTCATTAAGGGATATTACAGCAGAAAATGTCTAGTTATTTGTACAGTTTTTTTCCCGATGTTATAAACTAAAGATTGACCCTTTTTTAGCCATAGCCTACGACTTCTCATTTCAGCTTTACATTTTATGTTCACAACCTGTTGACAAGATGGTACAAGTTGAGCTGCTAAGTCTGTTTTAATAAAATAAATGTATTTATCTACTCCACCTTTCAGGTAGGGAAGCATTTAATGATTGATTTGTTTGTGTGGAAATAAACACGTTTTATTTTGGTTTCAAAAAGACCACACATTCAGTTTTCTTCCACATACACTTTTAAGACTTTCCTTGATATTTTTATTTGAATAAACCTACAGACAGATGAGGGTTTAATGTTATGCTGTGTGGTTAACATTTTTTAATTGAATTAGGTACCCTGGCCACATCCTGCCAGATGAGGACCTGCAGTGGGTGTTTGTGAATGCTGGGGGCTGGATGGGCTCCATGTGTCTTCTACATGCCTCTCTCACAGAGTACCTGCTGCTTTTTGGTACTGCAGTTGACACAGGAGGGCACTCAGGTGAGAAATCAATTGTGTTGAAAGTTTTCTTGTGTGTTACGCAACACAGTATGGGAAAAGATCAATTTCAACTGTGATGGAAGAATTGTTGACATTTTTCACATTTAACAATACAACTGATTTAGAAATATAGACTCAAATCCATTTTGTCAGCCCTAAAAAAATATAATACTTGGAAGCCTTTATACTGGAGCAAGATCAGTCTCAATATGAAAAAAAAAAAAAGTGCACATCACACAAGCTTACACTTCATGAAGAGTTCCCCTGTATGAGAGCGGACACTTACAAGGATTCACTGAGTGCACAGAGAACTAAGATGTTCTTCAAAGTGGATCAAGACAAGTATACATTATTAGAATTCCGGAGTGATGGTATTTAGTAGATGGTAGGCTATTTAGTTTTTCATCATCAGGCAATTAATAAAATGATCTAATACATGACATTCTTCTATTTACAAGCATAACCAGGTAAGACATGCTTGTAGTCATTACAGACCAGCTGCAATTCACAAAAGAAACAAATATACTGTATATTTTTCCTAATAAATGTCTAGTAAAGGATCATATTACAAATTGCTTAGTAGTTGATAATTAAATGCAGCTGTTAATTAATTAAGCTAACTAGCTGGAAGAATAATGTTATTTTACACAGCACTTCATCACATATGTGGCAGATGGTCAAGTTTTATTTTCCATCATGTAATCGATTTTTGATGTACACAATGTCTTATGTGCTCTAAATAATGTTAAGATTGTCTGATTAAGATACCTTCATGCCACTGCAGTTGTGGTGCCCACCTCGAGATGGCACAAATCAGCCGTCGGATTCGTCTATAAACACGTAGATGCCGGTTCTGGGCTTGTGACTGTGTGGCATCATTACACCTTGTGTACTTGCACATTGCATCCCCAGCAGCGTTATATTTGTGTCGCAGTGTTTGATTTTACATTGCTTTACAGCATTGCGGAAGCACAGGAGGCACAATGTTTAACAGTTTTCCCAAAAAATCCTCTTCTATCAGATAACTTTACTCTGCTTAACAAAAATAAAAATGCTCTCTCTAGAAGATTATCTGATAGTGCTGTAGCTAAATTTAGTGAGCTATTCCAGCTACTGTTAATTCATTACCATTTTTTAACCCAGTTAAAAACTCTTATAATAACATAAGTCCCTCAGCTGGATCAGTTTGTCGATAGTGCAGTGGTTTTGCTGAGAGTTACTCTTGTTTCAGTTGACCCCCTAAAAGAGGTTATCAAACAGCAGTGACAAGCTCCATGGTACAACTCAGAAACTTGTATTCTGAAACAAACATCACGTAAATTTAAAAGAATGTAGCGCTCCACCAAGACGGAAAAATCGTCTTTATTTTAGCAAGATAGTCATAATAAATATATGACATTTCAGAACTAAATTAAATTATTTCTCAGGATTTCTCTCTGTGCTTGTCTTGTTAGATCTTAGTGCTGTATTTTACACGATTACATATTATAGAGACTAGAACAATTGCTTGGCATTACAGGGACTGATTTAAGCTGGTATTTATCAGATCAATGTCAGTTTGTACATGTTAATGATAAGTCCGCTATGCACACTTAAGTTAGCCATGGAGTTCCGCAAGGTTCAGTGCTTGGACCGATTCTCTTCAACTTATAAATGCTTCCTCTGGGTAATATTATGAGGAAACAACAACAGCTAATACTTAACTATATGTATCAGTGAAGCCTGATGACACCAATCAGTTATGTAAACTAGAAGCATGCCTTCAGTCAATCAGTCAATCAATCTTTATTTGTATAGCGCCAATAAATAGCAAATATTATCTTGAGACCCTTTACAAAAAGCAGGTAAAAAGACCTTACTCACTGTTGTGTTACAAATGAGCAGGTAAAAGACCTTACACATTGCTATATTAGAAAGACCCAATGTTAATTAATCATGAGCACAGCACTTAGCAACATTTAGCAAAGTTACAGTGGCCTTAAGGACATTAGTTCGCTGCTTCGGTGGTGGTGTATGAATGGATTAGTTACTTCTGATGGATGATACTACATAGCAACCACTGCTATCAGTGTGTGAAAGGGTATGAATGGGTAGGTGTGACATGCAGTGTAAAAGTGCTTTGAGTAGTCAGAAGACTAGAAAAGCGCTATATAAGCTCAAGTCCATTTACCATTAGGAACTGGGTGACAAGAATGTATTTGCTGCTTAACTCAGACAAGACTGGAGTTACTGTGCTTGGCCCTAAAAACCTCAGAGAGACTTTTTGTAATAACAGTATATAACTTGCCTCAGTCTGGCATGTAGCACAACTGTTAGGAATCTAGGAATTCTATTTCATCAAGATATGTCCTTTGACTCCCACAAAAAACTAATTTCAAGAACAGCCTATTTTCACCTTTGTAATATGTCTATAATCAGGCATATCCTGCTGCAAAACGATGCAGAAAAACTGGTTCATACATTTGTTACCTCCAGGTTGGATTGTTGTAATTTTCTTTTAGCAGGCTGCCCTAGTACGTTTCTAAAGATTGGCCCACAATGCTGCAGCTCATGTACTGACTAGAAAAGGAACATGAGGAGGAAAAGGGACCACATTACTCCTGTATTGACATATCTGCACTGGCTCCCTATAAAATCTAGAATAGAAATTAAAATCCTTCGTCTTACTTACAAAGCTTTTAATGGCCAGGCACCATATTATCTTTAAAGAGCTAATAGTGCTGTATTATCCTTTGGAGAACATTACTCTCCCAAAATTCAGGCCTGTTCGTGGTACCTACAGTCTCTAAATGTACTACGAGAGGTAGTTATGAGGCCCATCTCCTTTGGAATCATCTAATAGTCAGGCCCCGAGAGGCAGACACCATCTGTACTTTTAAGAGCAGGCTTCAAACTTTCCTTTTTGATCAAGCAACAATCCTTATAGTTAGGGCTGGTGCAGGTTTATACCAGCTTCTAGTTGCTAAGACTTAATTGAGAATGAACAATTATTTATTTAACAATTAAATGTGCAACAATTTAAAATTAAATGTGCAAAGTCTTTGGGGATTATTACTCGGAGGGGTAATGAGGCAGACAGCAGGATAGGATACCCCCCTATGGAGTCTAGACACTGGTGGTGGTTATGAGGAGTGGGTTTCTGAGCCTGAATCTGGACTCTGCTGAGCTGGAATGGAGGTGACTGGGGCGGTGGATTGTTGCAGCGGTTGCACTGAAGAGACAGAATGACTGTGGAAGAGAGAGAACTCATTTGAATTTAATTGAACTGTTTAAGCATTTGGCAGCAGCAGGACGATTGGTTGAGAGAGGTTGTGACCGAATCTGGTTGATTAATTACTCGAAGAATAAACGCCCATAATCAGCTGATCACCAGAGCAGGGAGACAAAGGAAGTAGTAGGGGAGTGGTTTAGGTTGAAGTGAAGAGATGAATGAATGTGTGAAAGATATAACCAGTCTTCCTGCTTGAACTTACGCTGAGCTCCATATGCCTAGACTGCCAGGGGACCTGGCACCTAGAGCTCCGGTCTCTCTCTCTCTCTCTCTCTCTCTCTCTCTCTCTCTGCGAGTGAAATTCACATGATATTTCTGCATGTCACTGTCTGTAAATCTTCATACCATATAAGTTATTAACCATATAACTTCCTGGGAGCTCCTGAGCTCCCTTGTCTCGTAGGTTTCTCTGGATCATTGGTGGGGACGGCCTGCTGCTATGGTTCCCCACTCCTGAATCCTACTGCTACAACTATAAATATCAGCCTTACATCTATTATCATTAGTTATATAGTGAATCTTATAGCTGCTCAACTTCAACCTCTATGATTAACATAAACAGTCCTCCCTGTTTCATCATCATTACAATTGCTAACATTAATGTTAGACTGATAAGTCTTTAAATCTATCTTATTTATTGTTGTCGCTCTGTTCATCTCTATCCTTCTTCTTCCCACATCTCCCTCTATCCCACTTTCCAAACCCAACAGAGTTTAGGCAGATGGCTGTTTGCTCAAAGATTTCTGCATCTTAAAGGAAGTTTTTCCTTGCCACTGTAACTTTGCTAAATGTTTCTTAGAGCTTATAATGGATTAATGTCAGGTCTTTGTAGATCAAATTCACACTTTCTCAAACATGCTCTGTTGACTTCCACACTGAGTGCTCAAGCTGTAAAGACTGACAAGAATTACACCTTGAGGTGGACGGCCAGTTCTCGCCTTTTCTTGAAAAGTTTACGAAAACATTTTTCTGTAAACGATGTCACAGCTCTTGTCAATCAGATGTATTTGTCTTGTCTATTTGCTGTTCTTCCCTGCCAGCTTTGACGTTGGATGTTGAAACCATCTCCCCCTTGTTACATCTCTGTTAATACCTCTAATACTGGGCAGAGCAACTTCGCCCCACAATTATGCCTCTGTGAGTTACACATTGAAGACTAGTCATAAAAGGGGCAGAAATATCCAGCCTTAAACTGGAAATATGAAAGTAAGAGATCAATCCACAATTCGTCCACAAATTGTAACTCGCTGAAATGTGAATTCATTATCAAGTTTGTTTTGTCACAAACATCATCAGACGTGGATTTGATCCAGGGCAATTGGTTGCAGGATTTTATTCTAAAATGCTCCATCTTATAAAGGTTTACGTTGCATTTATTCTCATTATTCAGACTGCAGTTTCAAGCTTTTATTTACACCCCTCTTGCATTTCGCCTTCAAACTAAATGTTGCAGAGGCATAATGGGGGGACATGGTGATTCCCCTCTGTACCGTCTCCAAAGGCAGTAAGTAATGAAAGAGAGTATAAGTGGAGCCAGCGGGGGAGCTTAGAGCTGTGTGGGCGGTCATGTCTGAGTGTGTGTGTATGTGTGCCGTGCCCAGTCTGTGAATTCACATTGCATTTCGTCTTTGTGGAAATGCAATGTGAATTCACAGACAGGGACACCAATATTATGCCATTGTTAAATCAATATGGGTTTTTTTTTTTTTTTTTTTTTTAGGATTTTATTAAAAGAAAACTAAAGTTATTTGACATTTCCTTTCTTTATCAGGTCGTTACTGGGCTGAGATTTCTGACACTATCATATCTGGAACTTTCAGACAGTGGAAAGAGGGTACAACTAAGAGTGAAATATACTACCCTGGTAATACCTAAATACATTTAATTTGAATTGTATGTGTTTGTTTTTATGGTTGTATGTCTCAAGTCTATTTAACCTGTAGAAATATGTCCAAATGCCTTTTTTTCTGCACAGGTGACACAATAGTTCATGGTGTAGGTGAAGCCACTTCCGTGCAGTGGAGCGCTGGAACTTGGATGGTGGAGTACGGCCGAGGTTTCATACCCTCCACGCTTGGATTTGCCCTGGCGGACACCTTGTTCAGCACCCAGGACTTCCTCACAATGTTCTACACCATAAATGTCTATGTTAAGGGCATGCTGCTTGAGGCTGGTACACTTCTTACAGACGTTGGTGTTTTTTGAGTCACAGCAGAAGCACGGAAGCCCACACAGGGAAAGTGAAATTAAAAGTTCACACCAATTTATTTCTGACATAGACAGAGGGAAAGTCTACTGGGTCATACCATGTAGATGCTGTCTATATTAAAGTTCCTGCCAATTGTGAATGCTGTTGATGGGTTATAGGCTAAATTTACTTATAAGCTGTACTACTCAAAAATCCATCACACCCAAAAACCTTTTCTCTCTAATTCAAGTCCTAGCCTGTTTATTTATCTACATATTGTGTTCTCATTGATAATCAATACGAATTACTATGAATGCTCATCCTGACTACAAAGACATTGAGGTATTCTGTACTCAATAAAAAATGGGCATATTTTGGGGGGATTTAGTGTAAATAAATTGAAGCCCGAAGACCTACACAACATGTTTCTAATCGTTTCCATATTTTGAGATTCTTGGTAATAATACTGTAATATTTGTAATAAAGGTCTTGTATAATAACTATTTAAATCAATGACATAGGAATAAAAGTATGATTTATGAAATGCCTTAGCTGCCATATAAAATCTGACTGTTAATTATCAAATATGGGGACCAATAGATGTATTTCTTAACAAATATTCTTAACTTGTATATTAACAAAGCAATAGCCACTATTTTCTCAGAACATTTATTTATACTGTATGTGTAATTATTTTTTTTGTTATTTCCAGTAAATGATTGTAATCAGTGATCAACTTCATGAAGTATGTTTGGTAAGGGGACAAGCCTGTCTTAGCACTTTGAATTTCCTGAATGTATTCCTGAATGTATAGAGTTTATGTTGAAGAAAACTGTCTGACAATAGCCCTTTTCAGACAACTTTCTTCACAAAAGTACTGTAACTAAGCTCAGCCACTATATTCATATTGATTCCACGTTAACGTGTTGTTGACCGTCAATTTAAACACATAGACATCACTTTCACAAGGTGTTAACGTGTCGAAAATTACATGTTTTTGAGCTGTTTGGCCACTTGTCCAGTTTGCAACGGTACATTTGGTTGCTGAGCACTAGGGTTAAACCATTTCAGTAGGCCTAGGGGTCGAATACCACTATTTGGATTTTTGGACTTAGGATCCTCTTATTTCTTTGTGGAGACGGGCAAAAGGTCACAGGGCTTAAATATTGTGGCTTGAAACAGCAGTCTGAATAGGGTTAATGTGTTTGCAACATATTTTTGACTCAGAAAGAGTCATAAGATGTAAACCAGCAGAGACAAAAAAAAAAACGTGGAATGGACCACACTACTGTACACATACAGTACAATGTTAAACACCAAGAATTGTTCTGGGGGAAAAATATACAAACCTTAAACATTTTTTAATTAATATTAAGCCATGATTATTTGAACTAAAACAATGCAGTTGTTAAATTCATTTGATCAGTGCGATTGCTAGGTGACTTTATCCAAACTCTAAATCTGAAATATGTCCGATGTTGGCCCAATAATTGTGAAACTATAACTTAAGAGATGCACTTAATGTTGTGCTTTGACTAAGTGAGTCTAATTTACCAGAACCTTGCAATAGCTTAACAGGGCAAAAAGTGTTGTGGAAAAAAAAAAGTTGTTTCACTTGGTTTTGTGCTCAGAAAGAGGATGTGCAATTCACTGTAAGCTAAAATAAAATTAGTACATTAAGAAATACAAGTTTTATAAGTTAAGTAATACAATCCTTAGTTATTACTCATTACTTCAGACTTCAAAATTAATCAAGAAATAACAACTAACAGCATTGGTAAAGAGATCAACTACTGCTATGGGATTACAGTGTGTGTGTGTGTGTGTTATGATCTGGGGGCGGCTGTGGCTCAGTTTTTTATTTGTTATTTTTTTATTTTATATACTTTATTAATCCCCGAGGGGAAATTCAGTTGGTAGAGTCGTCGTCTCTCAACCAGAAGGTCGAGGGTTTGATCCACAGCTCCTGTAGCAACATGTCCGATGTGTCCTTGGGCAAGACATTTAACCCAGAATTGCTCCTGCTGCTTCTTCTGCAGCGTATAAATGCGTATGAATTGGATTTGTTACTTCTGATGGTCTCACTACATAGCAACCTCTGCCATCAGTGTGTGAATGGGTAGGTGTGACATGCGGTGTAGTCAGAAGACTAGAAAAGCGCTATACAAGCTCAAGTCCATTTTCCATTTACTATTCTGACTTCAGGTCAACATTACTTAGAGCGAAGTGTGAAGCACAGTTCAAATTGCATTTCAGTGACCTATAAAAGCAGTAAGTTATCCACTACAGATGCCTTGTTCCACAGTAAACACGGATTATCTGGTATTTTTTTATGGTAAACATTTACTGAGCAAAATCACAAAAACTGACCTTGTATACTTAAAAGTGTATATGGTTAGGTTAGGGATTGTTGCTAGGTAGAACCTGAAGGACGCTGTATAAACAGGCTGTGTTACATAACAGGGCCCAGAATTAGAGGCCAAACCCATCAGTCTTCATCTCCGTCTGAAAATGCCAAGAGGAAACCGACAACATGATTTGTTTTCCCCATATCCATGGTAGAGTATAGGCAATGATGATTGAATTTTATTCATTTTAGGTGGCTGTATTTTTTTCCTGTGATTGCTTCTACACGTTTGAATGTGCATGCTTGTGTACACATTCCGTATCACTTACTGTACATCATGCTTGTAGCCTGTGCAATGTCTTTGTACTTTATATTCACTTCCGTATGTGTATGCGTTTCCATATCCTTTTTAATATAGATTTATTGTCAGACTAACTGACTTGCCTTACCTGGCTGCCCTCTTTCTCTTTCAGCCCTTAAAGGTGATATATTCAGAATCGAAGATAGGCGACTAAAGCTGAAATACCAGAAGGTCACACAGCTGCACCTTAGTGGGATAGATAACAGCCTCTTTGACTAATATCTTGATGTCTTCCAGGCAGATGACATACTTCTACCACACATTGTAAAAAAAAATATATATATATATATATATATATATATATATATCTAAACATACACACACGTTGAATGTGTATTTGGAAATTTGCATTGTATAATTTCAGACAAAATTATTAGAAGGGACAATTAAGCAGTAGCTCGAGAATGGAAGGGACTTTATAATTTGCTTTGCTGTTTCTTGTGACTAAAAAAGGATTCAAAAAGGATAGCAAACAAGATAAGTGTGGCTCTTGTGTTGGATCTCAATTTCCTTGCTCCAGTGTTTGTGTTATATTAAAAGATGTAGGATGAGAACAGGGTAACCAAGGAAAGAGGAAATAATAACATCACGACTAACTCCATTAGATTAACTCCATCCTTGCACCCAGAAATGGGAGTTTCTAAAATATTAAATCAGCCATTTATTTTGGCAAATACTGAATATATAAAAAAAAATAAACAACTTGGAAGAAGAAGAAATGATTAAATTAATTCATGCAATTACCAGCGACCCAATATTAACAGAAGATGATCATATAAAACTCTTTTCTTTGCAACCCAAACTTCATAAAAAAAATGTATGAAAGAAAAGCTCAAGGGGCATACAGTGTTTCAGGTCTAGATCTAAGTGGATTGAGGAAGGGTTTATTTCGAAGACTAGAAAAAAAAACTCAGGAAAGAAGATATAGAACTCTTATGATTAATGGTATTGAACGCACAAACATTAATTGCTTAAGAAATAAGTGCACTCTATCAGAATAGCTAATCTTATTCAATGGAAAGTCCAGATTTTTTCTTGGACCACATTAAAGAATTTATTCCTCAGAATAACAGTGATTTCAGAGAAGGGTGTTATAAAGAGTTCACTACGGAGGAACTAAATATGTTCCTAAAACTATATAAATCTCCTGGCCCAGATGGGCTGAAAGCCAACTTTTATAGATACTTTTGGGATTTTTCAAGTCTTTAGAGGTGCTTCAATTTATTAATCACTATCAAACAGCATGAATCAAGACATTATAACACTAATACCAAAACCAACCAAAATGGATTTGGACCCAGCTTCTGTAATATAATTGAGTCTTTTTACAATGACAAAACTAGTTCAGTAGCACTTATGCCCTCACCATTAACAGAGAAGTTAAACAAGGATGTAACATTTCCCCGTTCTTAATCATTCTAGCAGCTGAAATGTTTAAAGTTCTAATCCAAATTTTAAATATAAAAAAATGTAACATTTGATTAACCAGAATATAATTGTTATGGCTTCAAACAAAATTTCCAGGTGAGGTAAGCCACTGCTGAGAAGGTTTAAACACGCTATCAAAAAACAAAAAGCAGCCCCGGATCCAAAGTCAACTTATATATTTATTAACGGAAAACTTCCAGAAAAAAATAAACTTGACAAAATAGAGGAAACAAATCAGGTCGCCATCACGTCTATCCTAAGCTGCCGTTCGTAGTCAAAAAAAACTGTTCCACCTCCACCCTCACTCTCACCCCAGGTGTCCTTAATCAACTTAAATCACACAGCCAATACGCAGCGGCTCAGGCACAAATTCCCCCAAATACATTAACAAAAGCTAAAACCAAAATAAGCCAGAATAAACAATAATATAAACAAATAATTCTAATTCATTAATGTTTGGCTTTTTTCTATTTTTTAACCACAAATAATTCATATTGCTATTTGGCCCAAACAATAACAAAAAAGTAATTTGCCCGTTTCATCACCCTTAACATATATATATATATATATATATATATATATATATATATATATATATATATATATATATATATATATATATGTATATCTTCCTTATTAATAATATAACCAGAAAGAGAAATAAAAAATAAAGTAAGATAAATAATCATAGTAAAATAAAAATAACATTAACAGTTATAGCAACAACCTAAAAAATAATAATAACCATAACAGCAATGAAAATAATACTACCACTGATACAAATAATAATAACAATAATCAGTGACAATATAAGAAGTAAATACAAGCAATTAGATTGATGGCGATAATAACAGCAGTAGTAATAATAATAATAGAAATAAATAATAATAACAGTAAATGCAAGCAATAAGATGGATGGTGATACAACAACAATAATAATGATAAAGACAACAATGTGGACAATATAGTATTAGTCTTTGAATAGTCAGAAGACTGCAAAAGTGCTATACAAGCTCAAGTCCATTTACCATTTACATTTGTTACATCTAACAACACTCGCTGTCCCCCCTCTTGTATCTACATGTATATATTAGCCTGAACAAAGATTTAAAGAAACCCCTACATAAATCAAATATATCAAAATTTAATTTGTACAATAAAAAATTAGAGCTGTACTAAAAAAAAGGGCATAACCCATGCAGGAATAATAATAGAACACTTATGTGCAATAAATAAAACCTATGTTCAATTTCAAACTGTCAAAATTAAACCTGCACAATTAAAAATTAGACCTGTACCACAAAAATGTGCATAACCCGTGCAAGAATAATAATAGAACACCTATGTGCAATAAATTAAACCTATGTACAATTTAAAACAGTCAAAATTTATCCTGTACAATAAGTGGACCTACAGCTTCACATCAGCATTGATGTTTCAAGGTATCTGAAAACAGCTAATGCAGTTTTTAAATGAGTCTGAGCATACTTTAAGGGGCAATTTTGTTAATATATTATTTGTTAAGATAAACATTCAAGTTTGACAGCTGCGCAGCTGAAAAATGAAAAATGCTTAAGTCCTTAGAATCATTGTGTGCTTTCCCCCTGCCATAACAGTGAGGTGTTATACAATTGTATGGCCAGAGGGACAAAATAGTTCTTGAGTCTGTCTGTGGAACAGGATCATGACAGCAGTCTGCCACTGAACTCCTCTGTCTGGTGGTTTCCAGGATGGAGAACACTTTGTCCAGAGTCCTTCTCTCTGCCACCATCATCAGATAGTCTTACTCTGTGCCCACCACAGAGCCAGCCTTCTTTCCAACTGCGCTGCAGCCCTCTTCTTGCTGCTTCCTCTCTAGCATACCACAGCATAGACTGGTCACCATGTTTGATCTTTCTGCATGTGGCAGAGCTCAGCGTTATACTGGAAGTCAGAGGTATATAGAGTAAACAAGACAGGGGACAGCACATTATTTAAATCCCCAAAAATCTACAGATATAGGTTTAAATTCTGTGAACAAAGGGGGAAGACATTTTGAAGCACTGTCAAAAATATAAAGATGAGAGAGGGGGAACTGACACTGAGACTTTTAGTTAAGCTTAAACTGGACTTATACTTTACAAAGAAATCAAGAGTCATGGATTTTTTTCTGTTTCAGTATTAATTGGATAACCAATTTGTTAGGCAGACTTGTAAAGTCAAACAAACACATTCAGACAATAAACACTCAGCCAAGACAGTTACTGAACCTCAGCTCTCCCTGATCAGACTCACAGCACAAGATTCCCTCATATCTCCACAGCTCCAGGAACTTCCCCACTTTACCAGTGGTCTTTCGGAAGCAGAACTTCAGCCTCAGCCTTGCTTTAATGTTGCACCTCCACAAGGCCACCACATCAACTTTAGGCTCAGTCTGTATTTTATCCTTTCGAGTCAGGCAAATCGCCAATTTTGCTTCTCCAGTTAAAAAGTTTAAAAGTTGGCACTTAAATTTTGTTGCTTTGTTGTACCTGACTCTACCGATAAAAACAGGACCTGAGAAGACAACACCAAAAGGATTAAAAACACCTGTTAAAAAGCTAAAATAATCAGTAAGTGATTATGAACATGAAAAAAAAAAAAATGAAACACATTCTCAGGCAGACCACAGAAAGGACATTCATTTAAAACAAGGGGATTAATAATAGATAAAAAAGCATCTGCAGCGATAGCCCGGTGTAAAATCCTCCACTGATGGTCACCAGTCCGTTTTTTTTGAAGGTGGCTTATACACAGTCCTCTACTGAGGGGTTTGAGTCTGTTGGACCACACAGAGGCAGCTCGATCGCACAGTTTCTTCTGGTTTAAGTTTTGGTGATTTACACAAGTCTTTACAACCTTTGAACATTTAGTTTTTGTGATTGTACATATAGTAAAATATTTTGGGCCGATGTCCACAGCTGGTTGTCTTTAAAATTGATAACATTCCTACATTTTCTTATAATGACATAATCTATTATATGGACAAATGAATACTAACATTTCAGACATTGTTAACCTTGTTATTATTTTATGTAGATATCATATACATACTTGTAAATGGAAAAACATCAACCCCTATTTTTCTGTATGTGTTCTTTTGTCAATTACTACAAATCATTACAATATATGGAAAAAGAATAGAAAGGCCGAAAAACTTTATTCGGATATATCTAAATTCCCTCTTGCCTTGCCTGCTTGTGCTATTTTCTATGTTCACCTGATTTGTTTTTTGTTTTGTTTATTTGATTTATGGAATTTATTTCCTGTTAGCACATTCAAGCACTGACTGTTTCAATCAGCATTATCTTCTCTTAATATTTTAATGTGTCTTATCATTCCACCATTGATCTCTTAATAATTCCTTTATGAATATCTGTAATGTTTTCCCTTTCTTGTTTTGTACATTGCCTTAAAATAATAATAAAAAACGGTAATGCAATAACCAAGAAGAAGAAGAAGAAGAAGGAGGAGAAGAAGGAGAATGATAATGAGAAGAAGAAAAATAATCCAGTAGATGGCAGTAATGCAACTTCTTGGGTGCCAGCTGCCATTAAAATATATGGTAAATATAGGAATGAAAAGCAAGTTATTCAGGGAGATATCTGACCTGGGACTCTCATCTTTCTCCTTTAAGTCCATATTCTTTGGATACAAACTTTCAATCTGTTGGAGGCGCAGTTTTTACTTGCACGCTACTGGCCTGTATCATAAGATATGAATTAAGTAGGCTACATAGCCTTCTCCTAGACTGTGGAGGGCAGCATTACACAGTACATTGTAGGGCCTGCCGGAATATCATTAGAAGAAGGAGGAGGAGGAGGAGGAGGAAGAGGAAGGCTGCCAGGAAAAGGTAGTTGCTGTCAGTCGAAGTTCAGAAAGACTTTATTTGTTCAGTGATTAGTCGACGGAGAAGCGATTGTTCTCGAACTGCAAAATGAGCGACAAAAAAGAAGTCAAATTTGATCCAAAAGGTATGGAGATTTGTACTGTTAGCCTACTGCAGTAACTATACAAGTCATTGTAAGTTATTTTCGTTCATTCATTCTGTAGTGGTTGCAGACCACAAAATCTCAAATCTAGTGTAGGCTACCTGTTTAACTTAACATCCACACAGTCGGTCTCCTAAACCTTTAGAAATTAATTGGATGCACTTTCTCCACATGGGACATTTCGCTACAGAGCACTTCTATAGATGTTGCCATCTGTAAACACGTCTATTTGCTAAAGCGCTTGACGTTTGCAAATAGCTTACACAACCCTGACCAAAAAATTGCAACAGGTTTCTAATAGATTTTTTCATTTTGTTGTCTGAAATAAACTTTTTCGGTTAATAGAAAACCAATATTATTGACTTAAAGCCAACCTGTTTAGTAGGCTACAGTGGACAAACTAAGATTTTTTTCCCCGGCCGATTCCCTGCATTTGGAGAGAAACTGTTTTACAGTAGGCACTGGGCAATATCTTCATATCACCCGAGTATGCTAGCAGCTACTTGTCGTAGACGAATATCCAGAGACTAAACAGTCTACCTTATCACTGCTGTCAGCTCAGCACTTTATTGAGACATTCTTCAGGCAGTCGTAATGTAGCCTACATTACAGGAGCACATTCACTCAAGGACCTAATCACTTGTCTTTGTATTACTCCACCTACACAGCCCGTAACATCAACAGTATTTCAGTAGAAATGATCTAAGCCTACTACATCCTCCTTTCTTAAAAAAAAAAAGGGTTAGAGTATTATTTGCAAAAAAGCAAGCTTCATGACCACGTACAGCCATGCATGTGTTTTATTTCGACGATATGTTTATGGAGCTAATATTGTGGCAAAACTGTTTGAAAATGTGTACACGGATCCACAAATCCGTAAATAAGTCCACCAATGCACACAGATCCACAAATGTTTATTTTTTGTCATTTTTCACGTGACTTTTGCAACACTCCTGCCCTGCAATATCCGCAAATGCGTACTCATATCCTCAAATGTAAGTGAGTGTATGGCTGCAGCCTTAAGCCTCTCCATGGGTATTCTACGTCTCAGTTCATCCAAGCGTCCTACAATTGCCTCCTCCACTTGCATCTTAGTCCCTCCCACCAGAGATGCATGGATAGAAGAAAGGAAACGAACCAGAGGAGAGAGGAAATGAGGAAAATGTTTTAAGAGACATGAGATGTCCTTTCCTCTACAGCGTCACGTGAAGCGACGCCCAAGTGATGATGACATCAGCTGATCACCTTCAGCTGTCAGTCGGCTTTAACAGCTGTTTATGTCCACACAAATACAAATACACACAGTAAGATTGTGCAGTGGAGCGTGTAAGACTACAGCTCTGCTCCCTGGTCTGAACTCTGTGTTGTCATGGTTTTAGACTAATAAACTCAGCTAAGTTTCTAGATAATAGAGCTACACCATCCAAAGTGAGATGGATGCTAACACACCAGTTGTTCTAATTGTTCACCGTCAAAACAGTGTTATACATTTATTTAAAGAGTTTATTGTTTCTATTATCCTTTTTTCTGTTCATGCACTTGTCAGTGTTTTTTGTCAATTGTCACAATCACTTAGGTGATTCTACAACAGTTGCTTTCTACAACAAGAGACATCTTCTCACCTTTTTGGAGATATTAACTTATTTTAACAAAAAAGGTGTATTGGATATGAATTGAACACCTAACCTTCAAACATCTGTGCCATGTTTACATTGTGTTATTCAGTGTTTCAAGTGTTATTTGATTGCTGTAAATATAGAACTAACAAACATAATTAATTATTCTTTCAAATAGAATGACCAAATTATTTTGTTACTTTTTAGTTCACAAAAATACTTCCGCTCACAGTTTTGTAATTTTTTTTCCTTGTCCTATGTCTCCTAAACTTTTCAGAGCACCAGCATCTGCGCTATAATCCCCTGCGAGATACCTGGGTCCTGGTGTCAGCTCACCGCATGAAGAGACCCTGGGCTGGTCAGGTAGAAAAGCCTACTGAGGAACATGTACCCAGATATGACAGCAACAACCCACTTTGTCCCAAGAACACACGAGCAAGTGGAGAGGTGAGAGCTGGTAGATATCATATTTCTACAGTTGCACAAAAAGACATTACATAGCAAATCACGGCTTGTATATTCATGGTTTGGACAACAAGGTTTGGTTCTCCACAGGTTATTTAAGTCCTGATCCATTCTCAGCCTTAAAAAGTATTCCCCTTGCTCACACAGCTAAGAATCAGTCAGTGATCACTAAATGAAATCCTCCTTTTTTTTCATAGTTCTGAACTGTCAAGGATTTTACAGTTATCAGCTGTTGGTACTGTAGATAAACTATAAACCACCAATATAATTAATAGTGGTGTATTTGCATTGAAGTGAGTAGCCGCAATTTATACTACCAAGCCAGCTTTACATCATACTGCAAAGTACTATAGGGATGCAGGAATGATATGGCCTAAAAATCTTGTTTTCCAGGTTTAAGAAAACCTGTCTGATTAATAAGTGCCTAGCAGTTATCATTAAAGTAAAAACACATTAATCACAAGATGATGTTTTTCAGTATCAAGCAGCTGTAACCAAAAGTATTATTTAACCATAATTATACTGGTGTTTGTCATACTAAGATTGTATTTGATATGTTTCTTGAATCTACCAAACAACATTTGCCAGTTATAAATGGTATTTGTTTGGTACCACAACATGTTTTTTTGCTTTATGTTACCTAATTTTTAAAATGTTGTGTCCACCTATTTTACTCCAGGTAAATGAAGACTATAACAGTACTTTCATATTTGATAATGACTTCCCTGCTCTTCAGCCAGATGCTCCAGATCCTGGTAAGTTTCAATGCTGTACACATACTAGCTTTAGCAAGTCATTGAAAAACATAATAGGAAATATTCAATCCACTGGTTGGGTGCTTACACATTTTTTTCAACTGCTTGGGATGATGCGAGTTATTTTGCACATTACAGTTTAATTTAGTTATTTTGCTGTTTAGTGAAATGCAAGGTTATAAATAATTATTAGTGCTGTCAATAGATTAAATAAAATAATCGAATTATTTACCGACTTTGTAATTAATTAATCGCAAAAAAATTCCATATCGGTAAAATTAGAAGGATTGCATTACAGGTCGATTTATTGCATAACCCTGTTTCCACTTGCTTCTATCTAGTTCCAAACTGTAATGTCACTCTGTTTTCACATTAGTAAGAGTGAGAGAGTGTAAATTACAATTTACTTAAACTGATAAAGTTGCTTCCCCTCAGTTCTCACCCACCGCTCCCTCCACACAAACACATACTGTATACACCATAGACTGTAAGAATTTACATATATATAGTATAATAGTTATTATTGTTATTATATATTATTATTATTTACACTCTATGGTATACAAACACACATGCAAATGCACGCACACATGCAAAAACACACACACACACACACACACACACACAGGGTGAACCATAAGCAAGCCTGTTAGCTGGCTATATGGACATACTGGAACTTAAGTAAATAATTTTTCTCTGCCCTATCTCTTGTATGGTTAAAATAATACCAGTCAAAGGGTTATGACATTATTTTCACGTGTTTTCATGTGTGTATGTTTCGTGTGTCAGAGTGCAATTAATTAGCGTTAATTATTTTAACCCGTTAATTTTTCTGTAATTGTATAATCAAATTAAAGTGTTATTTTGACAGCCCTGACAATTATATCTTAACCTTAGACATACAATAATGCTTTACATGATTCAATGTCACAATGAGCAATTTGATCAATGCATACATTAGGGCTGGGAAATATGACAACATTTTTTATTACAATAACAATTTTCACATCAGTCGATATCGACAATTATCACGATAAATGTCAAAGCATTATTTCTTCCAATTTAAAGGCTGATTTTTGATCCTGAGTGAAAGCTGAAGAAACGGATGGTTAATTCTGGTTTGACCATTCTTTATTGTTAGAACATGACAAACTATATTTCTCTTTAATGTCGGGTCGTGTAATTACAGGTTAAAATCTATCAAACTTTTATCGAACTTTTGTTATAATTATTTTGAAAAAAATTATATGGCGAAGATTATTGTTAATGTTGTATCGCCCAGGCTTAGCATCAGAATCAGAATCAGAATCTGATTCACAGGTGTAGAAGGATCAATGTGCTTGTCCCTCAGTTTTCAAAGCAAATGAGATGTTGAAGGCATAACATGATGTTATTTTTATGTTATATCTATGTTGTTTTTTAGGTTTGGATAAAGATCCATTGTTCCAGTGTAAAGCTGCCAGGGGAGTCTGGTAAGAACAAAGCTTGATGTATCATTTTACTGCCTTACTTTGTAAAGGTTTTGCATTTCTGTAAGGTTGGTGTAATTCCAGCAACTTTTTAGTTTGATACACCCAATTGTGTTTTTGGGCTCAGGGCCCATGATGGAGAATGCATGAAAGTCTCTGATCTTACTTCCATAAATTCCAGAAGATTATTTTCCCATACTCCACATTACTAAAGGAGCTCAGAGTTAAAAACAAAAACAAAAAAACAAGTTTTCTTACAAACAAGGCACAACAAGTGTACAAACAAATGATGGCAGCCTTCTGCTAGGACAAACAGACAGACAGACGGTCTGGCAGCAAGCAAGCTTAGGATATATTGTTGACCTAATTACCCAAGTTGTAGATCAAATATGCATTTTGTATTTATAAGTTAAGTGAGTGTTGCCTTGCTCAATCTTTCCCACATTATATGTTTGATAATAAAGAAATATACACATCTTCCATTTTCTCAAAGATGCATGAAACACCTCAAAGATTGTTATTATTTAAAAGTTATGCAATGAAAAATTTGGTTTCGGGCGATTGTATAATATAAACATAGGAGTGTTGATTAAAGATAGTTTTTGAAATTTATTCCATATAGCCATATTTGTTTTAATAATACTATATTGATTTTCCCACCCCCACACATCATTACATTAAATGTATTGAAAAGAATCTCAAAACAGCTATTACAACTTAGAACCTAAAACAATAAACTGAAATCTGACAAAGCAGCTGCAAATTTGATGAAGCTCAAACAGATGGTGCTGCGGATAGATGCTTCGGTGGGTTGGTGCGCATTGTTTTTTTTTTTAGTCCTGCATACAAGCAGTAATTAAGATAAGATAAGATAAGAAGCCGTTAGATGCCTAACATCAGTAAATATATAAAAATAAAGATACTAAATCCAAATATACAAAACGTACAAATACGTCTTTAGTCTGAGAAACTACAACAACAGTTCTCAGAGAAAGATGCTGGCTCAGTCTGGCAGGGTCACAGAGAGCTCGCCAGCTCACTCTGTGAGTGACATGCGCCTGGCCAACAAACTGAACGATTTCTACTGTCGCTTAGAAAGACAATGAGACAGCCCAGAAACCATCCCTCATAATGACTGTAGCAGCCCTCGGACAAGATAACATATGATGAAGTGTGTGTGAGTTCAACAGGTGCAATTGTTTATTCATCTCATTTTGGGCACCGTGAAACTAGAAAAAGGTAAATAAAGCCAAAATTAACATTCAGAAAGCAGTGGTTTATAATTCACTATATTTATCTAAATATTTACCATTCATTCCTTAAATAAGATAAGATAACACTTTATTGTCCGTTTGCACAGAAACCAATCAGATCATATCACACCTAAAAGTAAGAACGTAAAAACAGCATAAGTTACATTTAAAATCACAGTGTGGAATCACAGTTCAGGAGTGACATAATTATCTAAATAATGTTAGGAGATTGTCTATGAAAATGTTAAAGTGCTCACAGTCCACGTGCAGCCCAGGTCAGAGAATGATTGGAAATGTGAGGGGTGGGATACTTCACCCATTTGCATTAAGCTTTGTATCATTAGAAACCTGGTAGTATTTTTGAATGGTCGTGCAACACCCCCTCATTTTCCTCAGAGACGGGAAAGCTCCTTATTTCTTTTCTGAAAAGGAGCCTACGATGACGCAAAAATCGTAGTTTTGCATCATCAGAGGCTGTTGTGGTTAGCAGGGGTGAAACTACATCGCTAGTTCCTCATATTTTCGACCACTGAAGCTACAGACCTATTACAGATCAGTGTGCAGGACCTCACTGCCAGAATCGAAACTTAACGTCCGCCATCTTGCCAGGAAGCTATGCTAACAGGCTATGTAGAGAAAGCTGATAAGAACCGACAATATCGAAAAAAGTATGTTTCAACTTCAAACTGATATGGATGAAGGGGATTTTAAAGGTCTTGTGCTCGAATCTGATGTTCGTGGCTATCTCTACGAGCCGCAATATAGCGGACTGGTGGTGTCGGTGCTCTCACTGTTTGCCTATGGACACAGACCGTTCGCTACCAAGAATTTCTAAGATGCCAATTCCTTCTGGAAGAAATCTCGTAATCAGTTGAAAAAATGGCCGTATGTGTTGTAGACCAGGGTTATAATAGTTTTGGATTTTTCATTAGTTTTTATTTTTATTTCGTTTTGACTTTTTGTTTTCAATTTCAGTTTAGTTTTAATTAGTTTTGAATGCTGGTTTGTTAGTTTTAGTTTAGTTTTTATTTTGTGAAAATGATTAGTTTTAGTTTAGTTTTTATTAGTTTTAGTGTTAATTTCAGTTTTTACATGATGCGGGACTTGTAAGGTTTAGAGACCCAAAAGGGCCAGACAGAGTATTGTGAAATAAACAAATCCAAACATTACATAATTTAAAAATGTATTCAAATGAATTTCAAAAGATTGACAGTCACAACAATCCACAAAAGGCAAACAATAATGGATATGTCTCAGTCACTGTGCTTGTCTCATTAATTAGAGAAAAATCAACTGGGCACAATAACAGAACATTAGCCTTAACAATCATGTTTGTTCCTCTCACTTGTGGTGTTCCTGTGAGTTTACCAACCAGAAGCTATTTTGTCTCCGTTGAAAGCATCGCGCTGCGGACATCCCGGCTGACCCCCGTAGTATCATGCTGCGTGGCCTGGTATTAGCTCCTGTATCAGGGGAGGGGGGCTGGGCGTCCATTCTTACCTTGTCGATGTAAGCTAGGTTCGGCGTTTTGTGTAGGCTTCTTAAACAAACTTTAAGATTAGTGAGGTTTCCCCTTGAGATACATTCCACGTAATTTTTCACCCTCAACTACCAGACATTTGCTTTTGTCTAATATTCAAAGTAATCCAAAATCAGACTCCGCCGTTTCCTCCCCACTTTTACTACCGCCGCCATGATGCCAAATAAAGTTAGATTGTAAACAGACGCGTTGTTGTGTCACGTGCTGCCGTGCTGCTAGAGAGTGTTTTATATCTGAACTTAATTTTTTTAAGAAGCTGCTTTAACCTTTTTCTTAAAGAACTATTTATCACCACCTAATCAGACCTTTACACCTAATGGACATATCAAAATCAGTAAACAGTATAATAGCAAATGTGACTCAACAAAAACTACTGTAACTACTGTAACTGTAATTTCCCCTTCAGACATTGTTAGGTTCAGGATTTAAAATAGGATAAATTTAAACCTTAGCTTCACAATTTTACTAACCTTTAATCAGCACATTAAATGGTAAATGGACTTGAGCTTATACAGTATAGCGCTTTTCTAGTCTTCTGACTACTCAAAGCGCTTTTACACTGCAGGTCACACCTACCCATTCACACCCATTCACACACTGATGGCAGTGGTCGCTATGTAGTGAGACCATCAGAAGTAACCAATTCATTTATACGCCGCCGCCGAAGCAGCGGGAGCAATTCGGGGTTAAGTGTCTTGCCCAAGGACACATCGGACATGTTGCTGCAGCAGCTGGGGATCGAACCCCTAAACTTCCGGTTGAGAGATGATGACTCTACCACTGAGCCAAAGCCGTGACACCTGAAAAGGGATTTTACAGTAAAGGGGGCAAAATTCCAACAGCTTCCTGTCCACGGTTGAGAGGGACAAACATATATTCAGGCAAGCATTAGACATTCAAATAAAATATATATTTCTGGAATTTGTCAGGCCACTGCAGCATTAGAGAGCTTTTAAATGTTCATTGTCTAATGCGATCAATAAAATGGGGCTATTCCGAAAACAATTAAGCAACCTCTATACTTTTAGACCTGATTGAAATCTTTTGTAAAGTATCTGAATATAAAATAAATACATTTACATGTAAATCTTCGCTTATGTTGCTTAAAGAAGAGGAGTCAAGATCCTGACCAACGTTTTTCTACCTTTAAGATCTCAAATACTTTTACATGCATATTACCCAATTTCTTATACTTATTTCAGAATATACCTTTGGCACCATCCGAAGGAACATTTGCAAGAATTACATCACTCATTACAAAATTAATATGGAATAAGAAATGTCTCAGAGTACGCCTGTCTCTGTTATATCTTCCATTGGATACTGAGGGTTTAAAATGTCCTAACCTTTACTGGTACTACTTGGCAGTACAGTTGAGGACCATGATGTTTTATTTGTGCAAAGAAAACCCTCCAACATGGATGGATATAGGCATACTCTTTCCAGTTACCATAACACATATATCCTTAATCAGCCTGTTGAAAACATCAAATAAACCATACTACTCATCCTATAGTTCTTAATATGGTTAACATATGGTATGAAGTTAGGAAATATAATTCTTTTTCACAATTTAAGGAACATTCATACATTGTATCCGAGAATGCAAAGAAATCAACCATTTCTGGAAGGAAGTGGTTAATAAAGTCATGATCATTTTGTCTATAAATAATCCAGTTGACTCAAAAATGATACTACTACATCTGTACCCGACAAATCTGAAGCTAAGAACCAGAGAATATATGTTTATTGACTTGCTATACTGCAGGCAAAATGATTGATAGCTCTCAACTGGAAAAACACCTAAAATAGGTGCTTGGATTAACAATATGTCACATTGTATGTCAATGGAGAGTAACATAAACCCTGAAAAACAAGCTGGATGTCGATAAGGGAATATGGAGACCATTTAAAGACTTTATAGAATGTAGAGATATTGGATTGGTTCTACAGGAGGAAGACTCAGGTTAAGATATTTATAGAATAACAATAGTGGTAAAGCCCAGAAGTTGATGAAGGCAGGGTTTGGAAATATGTAAATTTTGGTTTATGTACATGTGTATGTGTGAGTGTAGATATACAGTATGTTCATATGTGTATGTATAGGCAAAATATATATATTTAATTTTTTATTTTATTGTAATTTTATGTGGTACCATTAAACTATATCTTGGATAAAGTCTTGTGCTTTATATGGACTTTAGTTAAAAGTGCAAGATAGATTTTAAGAGATAGGAATGGATGTTTGATTATATGTTTTAGGGGTGTGTGAGGGGTTAAATATAATGTGTTTATTTATGTTGTAAAAAAAATCTGTACTTTATTGTGTTAAATTACATTGCTGACTATTCTTAAAATCAATGAAGAAATTATGAAAACAAATGCATGTTTTCCCTCTCACTTGAAGTTGTTTATTTGACATGAATACCAATTTCAAGTGCAACCAACCTTTTGTGTATGCTTGCTGCGAACTGCAGTTGCATTCTACATTTTGGAACGCTGCTACAGACCACCTGCATGTGATTTTATCAGCTTACACTCAGTACCATGCAACTTTTTTCAGAGCAGATATTAAGCTAAATGTGTACATGCTTAACACATTTATACCAATAAATGGTCAATGTTTGATAACTGTAAATCTTTTTTTATGTATCAAATAGGTGTTTTATTATTTCTATAATCTAAAATCTATCTGCTCTTCATCTCAACTCTTCTCAGTAAGGTCATGTGTTTCCATCCCTGGTCTGACATTACCCTCCAACTCATGCAACAACAGGAGGTTGTGAAGGTGATTGACAAGTGGGCAGGGCTTGTTGAAGAACTGGGCACCTTGTACCCCTGGGTTCAGGTATGGCTTGCTTGCACACAGTCATCGCTCTTGAAATTCTCATACAGTGCAACCGGAAAGTATTCACAGCGCTTCACTTTTTCCACATTTTATGTTACAGCCTTATTCCAAAATGGATTAAATTCATTTTTTTCCTCAACATTTTACACACAATACCCCATATTGACAAAGTGAAAAAAGTTTGTTTGAAATTTTTGCAACTTTATTAAAAATAAAGAACGAAAATATAACATGTACATAAATATTCACAGCCTTTGCTCAACACTATGTTGAAGCACCAATTACAGCCTCAAGTCTTTGAGTATGATGCTACAAGCTTGGCACACCTATTTTTGGGCAGTTTCTCCCATTCTTCCTTACAGGACCTCTCAAGCTCCATCAGGTTGGATGGGGAGTGTCAGTGCACACTGCACAGCCATTTTCAGATCTCTCCAGAGATTTTCAATCAGGTTCAAGTCTGGGCTCTGGCTGGGCCACTCAAGGACATTCACAGAATTGTCCCATAGACACTCCTTTGTTATCTTGGTTGTGTGCTTAGGGTCGTTGTCCTGTTGGAAGACGAACCTTTGCCCCAGTCTGAGGTCTTCATCAAGGATGTCTCTGTACATTGCTGCATTCATCATTCCCTTGATCCTGACTGGTCTCCCAGTTCCTGCAGCTGAAAAACATCCCGACAACATGATACTGCCACCACCATGATTCACTGTAGGGATGGTATTGGTCAGGTGATGAGCGGTGACTGGTTTCCTCCAGACATGACGCCTGGCATTCAGGCCAAAGAGTTCAATCTTTATTACGAGATTGTGACATTAAAAAAAGAACAATGACGTGGAAGTAGTAGATGAAGCAACATTCTGCTATACGATGCTATAATGAGAATATTTGCTTTTATATGAACTAGTGCAGTGCCCGTTCAGAATGTGCTTGTACGTAATGTGTTTGGTCAGAACGTGGCTGGTCAGGAAGGGCTAGGTGCAATGTGTAGTGTTGTGCTCAGCGAAACAACTTCACATGCGATATTGCACATCTTTAGGCGTTGGAAATACACCTGCCATGACATAGTTGTCTATTCTAGCAATAGTAGAGGCTATGTGTCATGACAGCAGACAGATGTTCACAGTCTGCTGAGAGTCAGACAAAGCGGAGCTCAGACAGGCAGTCAGTGATGGGAGATATAACCCCGGTGTTTAAAATGTTGCTGTAGGTGTTCTCTGCTCTCTCTTGTTTTTTACAAGTTACTAACAAGCCCCTCCACCTGAAGCTCACCTGTTGTGATAACTGAAACAAGAATGAAACGGAGGGCGGCAACGATATCCGCGAGGTCCGGACCTCGGTGGATAAAAAAATGTTTGATCTAGTACAATCATTTATTTCTATACATTGATTTCCATGCATACTGCTTGAAGTGATGTTAGTCAGCAGCTCTTTCTCCTCTTGTTCAGTGTTTAGCATGCAGGTGAGAGTGAGTAACCATGGTGACTGTCTGTCAATCAACGATGTCCCGCCCCCTCTATGAATAAAACTCTTCTTTCAGTAAAACTTACTTTGACCATGTGTCACAGAATTAACACATTCTGTAGCCTATTATGTCTGAAGTACACATGTTTTTAAATGAATGATAACTGTGTGAAAATGTACCTGAACTCTAAAATAGATTTAAAGACACAAAAGAGGACACCATACTAAATCATTATTTGAAAGTGGAGCAGAAAAGCCTCAAATTGTGATCAGAATGTAGGAAAGACATTTCTGATGTTAAAAATGTTCTGGGGGGAGACTTCCAGACCCCCTACAAAGACATTTTTTAAACAAACTAAACTTATCAGCACAGTTTTTGTGCATTTGAAAACATTATACGGGGTAATGATGAACAGGTCAGTAACTTGCAAACCATTTTTGAAAAAAGTATGAAAAAAAATTATGATAAAATTGTGATACTGACAAAAAAAAATCGTGATATGATGTTTTTTTCCACATCACCCACCTCTACTTGTGAGGTTAAGGTTGGTTATATAGTTATTTGGATAGCACAGTTACAGTGATCCTCACATTGGTGTGGAGCAGTCCATAGCTATCTGGACGCCTTAAGGTTTAGGCTAAAGGGGGAGCAAATGGGTTAAAGTTAAAAAGTTTATATAGTTAGGGGTCGTGACATGTATGTTGGAATTTGTTTTGTTTTGTTTTTCTTGAATGTAATTGTTTCAAAAGGTTGGGGAAATTCATCACTGACTACCTACAATGTCTAGTGAGGTAAAAATTAAAATCATATCTTGGAACTGTAGAGGACTACAAAAACTCAGTAAGGTTAAACAAGTTATGAATAAGATCAAATTAATGCAGTCTAGTATAGTATATCTTCAAGAAACACATCTGACTCAGAGGGACGAGCTGAGAATTTAGAGGAGATGGAAAGGAGCATTTTTCTCAGCTCCCTTTACTTCTAAAGCCAAGGGTGTCATTACACTGGTCCACGAATCTGTTCCATTAAAGGTGAATAAGGTCATTAAAGATAAAATGGGCCTCAGATTTCTGCAAGCCGTTTTCACATATGCACTCCTGAAATGTCTTGATAATTTCAGAAAGACTGCTCCTGATATTCTCCTGACTTGGCTGTTCACTCTATCAGCTGTTATTCAATGACTCAAGTTTTAAAACAGGCGAACCAGAACTGACAGAAAACTATGACTTTTTTAAATAAAATCTAAAATAATTGTCCTTGAGTTTGACACTTGTGGTGCAGAGGGAGAAGAGCTGTGAGAAAAGGACACACCCCTGTGGGCACTGGTGCTGATTTTCGTGGTGCTTGATTAGAATCAGAAATACTTGATTAATCCCAGTGGGAAATTTGGTCATAACAGTTGCTCTCACAATATAGCAATGGGAAATATAGAAATAGTAGACATTGCACAGAGTATTGCACACAAGGCTCAATGAAGACAGTGTTATCCAGCTTTGTATCAGTATTGCACACATGAAAGACTGAGAAAAATTGTTCACCGGTTTATAGACAAATTCCACAGGAATTAATAATCATACAATGGAGACAATTCCAGGTTTTGAGTCTAAATAAATCCAGTGCCAGACTAAGTGTCTGACCCTCAAATGAAGGAGTTATAGAATTTAATGGCCACTGGCAGGAATATCCCACTTTCCACATACTCCCTGCGGCGCAGTACGTCAGCGCTGCGGACTACCTCCGTTTGCTGCCATTCTAGTCAATGCTCCTGTTTCCACAGTGAGTGCTGCAGTCCATCTCCGGAGCGTGCCACAGCACCACTATGCTCTGCTCAGTGTCAAATACACTGAGAGTCTATTTTCGACGGAGTACACTATAGGCACGCGTGAAGCTGAACAGAATAGAACAACCTGGACTGGAAGTCAGACAAGGAAATGCAAAGAGCGTCCGGTCAGTTTCAAAATAAAACACAAGATACGAACTATACATCACTTTATCAACATTAAGTCAAAACAGAAACAGAATGATCAATTCAACCTCAGAAAGACAAAACAACATGTTGTTTGCACGTTTTTCCCTTTATTCCCGCGTGATCTTGTAGTTCTCCTATGATGTGTATAGCTGCTCATGGCTTCACTCCAAATTCTCCCACATCAACACCCATTTCCCCTCCGTCTACTCACTGATTCGTTCACAGTTCGCGCCACCATTCAATTCTCTCCTGTATTTCATTCACTCAGTCTGAGCAAGAAGAGAGAGCAGCAGGACAGGAGAGCAGCACGCTCACACCGCAATAGAAACAAAGTTAGGAAGTTAATTCCTTTGCTCGTATTCACCCGTCACCAGCCGTACTCCGATCATCCTCACCATCAAAACACACCTCCATTAATTTCCCGGATTGCTTCTTATTCGCTCTTCAACTGTCTGTACATGGAAGTCGGTCACATCCCTCAAATCAACAGCCAAAACCCGCACTGGATTATTGACTGACTGGACTGGATTATCTGACTAATTGACTGACTGACGCTAGTAAGAAAACTGATTTATTTTTTCACCTGAGGGTATAGGTTTTATTTTGTTAATTTTCATAAACTGAATTTAAGATAATAACTGAACTGAAGATCTTATTTTTCTCCATTTGAACATATTTTTGGTTTGTGTGAGTGAGTAAAAGCTGAAGTGGAATTTTAATTGGACTGTTATTTTTTGTTTTGGCTTTGTGTGGACAGGGATTGTGGGATACTGAGTCATTTGCTATATTTGAGTACAGTGTTTTGAGTTCATATTGTGGTTTTATTGGAGTTTCATTAATATAAGAACATTAAGCTTTGAATTACATTTGGTACTGAGTATTTCCTTATGTGGGACACTTCTGTGATAAAATTGAAGCAACGAAATCAACTCACTAATCTTAAATGCCTGGCTGGCACCCCTAAACAAATATTATAAAAACAAAATAAAAACGCAACCCAGTCAAACAGTCACTGCCTGTCTGATGCTTCTCACTGGATGGCAGCGGATTAACTCCAGAGCATGGAGTTAATTAACTGTTGTGCATTATACATGCAGACTGAGCCTGCTGCAGATCTAATATGAGCCCCAACAGGAAATGACATCAGATAACAGAATAAAAGTTGTGTCACGAAAGCTACATCTGAAAACGTAACAAATGCCATAAGGGCAACACAAGCATTGTATACGGACTCTGTTGCTTGGTCTGCTACTTCCCCGTAGTTTTTTTTTTACCTTACATCTTAACTCAGGAGGCCCCTCGCCCCCACCCTTCCCATCTGACAGGTGTAGTCTCCCGCTGTGAGGTGCATATGTGAATAGCCAGGTCAGGAGAATATCAGCAGTCCTCCTTAAATTATCTAGATATTTTCAAGAGTGCATATGTGGATACGGCTTAAGGTAAATAAATGGGGCTATTTTTTTAAAGCCATAACATTTAAATCCTCCAGGGGGGCATCATCTTCATTCAGAGACATCCCCCATCCTCTTATGCCTCTCCCTGTCCTCTGAATAGGCTGTCTTAGCACTTAGCACTGCCTGTGCTAATGGTTCAAACTGTTCAAACAGTTCAGTTCAAACTACAGCTGGACCACTGTGGTTATAGTTACAGCCAGGAGACACTTGAGGAGAGAAGTCCTCTACTTCAAACGAAATGTATGTGCCCAAATGTTTCAATGCTGCTTCTATTGTGGTCACTCATGGCTAAATAACTGTAATGTTCTTATTTGTTTAATAAAAACATGGTGTTTGGGTCCTCACCCTAGCTGGACTAGTTGCTTTTGTTTTACTAACTCATCTCCGTCATGTTCTCTTACTCTCTATCTTTAAATGTCGTAACTGATGTTATACTGCCACCTACTGGTCAGTTATATTAATTGTAAACACATACACTTATCATTACAATAACCTAGCTAAACTTGCTAATCAGTAGGGGTATCCCCGACTAAGGATTAACATAGTCGCACCCGATTGGTCAGATTTTACCTATCGTCCACTAATCGTCAAATGGCTCTTTTCTTCTTCTTTTTTTATCAACCGTAACAAAACAACCCCATGTCTCTTATAAATAATTTTGTACTAGTGCAGCACCCATATAACAAGAAGAACTGTGCAAATACATTATAATAGAACAAAGTAGATACTCCATTCCACTTATGGATAGTATTGTAATATGATTTTCTCAAACTCCCTAAACACTGCACTGAGCAACTTCTCTGCTTTGCTCTGCACTACTCGTGTCCCTACCGAGAACGACCGAGGCCATTGGTCGTACATTGGTAGTAGGAAATTAAGGTCACCAACCCCTCCTCCCACTCGCTCAGGGTGAGTTCTCCTGATTATATTGTGATGAGTTCTCACATCAGCTCACTCAGAGTTTCAGTGGAGAAAATACTAGGGGGCTGGCAGTAGAAAACTCCAGATTAAATCTGAGGGAAAAATTCAGCTGTTTGGGTTCACATGTGCAGCTCAACCCAAAATCTTAAGGAGTTTTTTTAGTCTTGTGCAAGTGTGAACAAGGCTTTTTACTCTGTTTGTGTTCTCCATACAGGGTCTGATACATTATGTGCTGTAAAAAAACCTATTGAGTTTGCAGTGGGAGTGGTGCGCAGATTCTAGTGTCGGTTAGAAGCACACACTCAGGTCTATGGTAGTTTAATAACTCTTGTTTTAGTATCCCTTGCTGATTTCCCTCCCCTCTGCTAATCTGGTTCACACAGTGCCGAGGAGTCGCATTTATCAACAGAGATATCAATCATGGCAATGTATACCTTTTAATAGCACCAAATAAATATTTAAAAAGAAACATACCAGAAAAAAGATAACTAGAATACAATTCAGCATGTTTAAACAGAGTTCAAGAGAAAATTATTTGATGTATATTTTGATTTTATACTTTGACCCATGTTCCATTTGTTTACACGGAGGAGGCACGGTTTATAACCTATACTGCAGCCAATCAGTAGAGGGAGCTCTAAATATTTTGGCTTCACTTGAGGTGAGGTGTTGCTGTTCATTCTTTATACACTCAATGTACAATCCAAGAGCTGTTCTCCTTTGTTATTTGTTGAAAAAAAATGTTGTTTTGTTATAAACAAATATATTTGTTGGTCTGCCTAAGTTAACTAAACTCTGGGTTCCCTTTTTCTCCTATTTCTGCTTTCTAGATCTTTGAGAATAAAGGAGCCATGATGGGTTGTTCAAATCCACATCCTCACTGTCAGGTACTAAATGCACACATACATCCATAAAAAATGTTTGACAATATATCAAAAACTAAATGTATACAAATATATTTATATAGACATTTATAAAGCAAATAAGTTAAAAGAAAAATTAATAAAGTTATGGCCTTTATTGAGATAATATTAGGTGGGTAGGTATTCATGAAAGAGCTGGGCTTTAAAAAAGCTTTAGCTTTTTCTTTTCTTTTCCACCACCAGGGGGCAACAGAGGAGAATAGTCTAGTTAGAGACTTAGGACCCTGTTCTGAAGGTTGGATCAGATGCCTTTCATTGGCAGAGCGTAGTGGGAGGGAGAGAGTCACAGTCAACATGGTTCTACACTACATCCTCCAGCATCTGGATCAGCAGGAATGTTCAGGGTCCTTTGTGTTTCAGCTCTGTATACAAAATAATCAACCCTCTCCAAACTGAATATGCCTGACGCCAGCTGCAGGTGCATCGCAGACTTCCTGTTTTATAGAAAGCAGCATTTAAAGCTGGCAAGATATGTTCCTAACACCAGGAACATCACCATTGGCTCCACTCAAGACTGTTTTTTCCCTGTGCTCCTCTGCTTATCTCCCTAACTAACCACTGACAATCTGGAACCTGGTGCATTCAGTAACTAAAAGCTCAATTTTATAAAGATAGTGCCAAATGTACCTTTCTAGGTACCAATAAAGAAAACTTGAACCTTAAATGTTGTAGACTTGAAGGAAACACAGTGACCCCTGCCCGCATCACCCTCTTTTACGTTCCAGTTTCCAATGTGGACTCTTTCTACTTCCAGGGGAACATCATTACCAAGCAGTAACCTCTGTTGTTGAAAAATGAAGTCAATGCGGAAGTGCAACAAACTGCAGTTTCTTGAAAGTCCCAGACCCAATGCATATTAAAATGTCAATTTTGACAGCAGAAAAGAAACATGTTAGCAGCCTGGTACCAAAAACTAATTTGGTCTGATTAGTGAATGTCTCTATCTACACACACTGTACAGGGATTTTTTAATATCTCACCCAATTTGATGTTAGAAAGGACACGTGTCATAAATAAGTAGGGATATAACCAATCTGACTTCGAACTGCTGCATTGTAGTGGCTTGTCTGGAAGCCCGCCTCATCTCCAGCTCTTTGACTGTTGTAAGGTTGACCAAAAGTTTGATAGTCAGTTTCCAATATGGTAAATGGATCACACTGCAACAGCAGTGAATAAATGTCTTCATTCTGCTTCTTTATATCAAATACATTTTGCAGGATAAGCACTACTAACTCAAGCTATCAAATATAACAGAAAAGTACAAAGAAGTGTACAAATTATCTGTAGTGGCAATCTAACAACCAAAAAATACCACTGGAGGGAACTTGAAGTCATTTCCAACTCATGGTGGTTAAAAAAGCGAATGTCCGCTGTTGATTAGTTTGCAGTATTTATTTACAATGATCTTTAAGAAAACACCAACAAAAGACGGGTGTCGCTTCTACACAGAAAAAGATTTAACGCGCCGGACAACATCTTCACACACAAATGGTTGAAAAACTGTGTGGCTTCCACTAATTCCCTATCCCCATTCCCCTGTGTCTCCCCTTTCTACCTACCTGTGGCTGTAATTATCAAACACGCCCAAGTGCGCAGGTGACGCTGCAGCAGAAAACGCCCACACAACCAACCACACGCACACAAACCACAACACACATGAAATTGGCGACAACATTATCATATACAAAATAGGAAACTAACTTTCTTGTCAAGGACACGCACACAAAAAGGAACCAAAGAATGCACGGAATTCCCCTCATCTAACTCTATTTTTAATTCTATACTTGAAATTAGATATTTGCACTTGCCTTCATCCCTTACCTTCCAGCACAACTGTAAATGTTTTCCATTACTCCTATGCACATATCTTGTATAATATTTATTTATATATTCTACTTTTGCTGTTTATTATAATTAAGTCCCCTGGCAGTAGTAATATTACTGTTTACTAGATTTTCACTTTTATATATACCTTAATGTTATGTTAATTTACTTGGCAAATTAAGGCATGTATGATTAGTCTTTGTTTCCATTCATCAAATAGGTGTATGAAGCCAAAGGTTGTTATATTTCACAAAATGATTTTCTTTAAGCTTGGCTATATGGCAATGATAACTTGTTTTTTTCTAAGCCTGGTTGACATTCATCAGTTCAAATGACATGTCAATTAATGTATAATACACAACAGTTAATTAACATTTCTTTAATGGGAAGACGTATACATATTCTTAAAGTGTATTAATTACTGTTTTCTATTGTATCTGGGCTACAATAACACAGTTTCATAATTTTTTCATTTTTTTTACCTTTGTTTCCAAATTTTATAAACTATTCATTGGCATCTTTCAATCATGATTTGTATATAAAAAAAAATAAAAGTGAGAAAACTGAACCATAGTTAACCAAAAAGGTTGTAAACAGTAGTAAAAAAATATAATATTTGAATAAAAAACAACTTATAACCAATTATACACAATGTTTTTATACTACCACCCCCGTGGTGCCCCTATACGAGCATGTTGCTAACATTTGGATCAGTGACAATACAAAGCCTCACTTTGCACTTCTGAAGAATGATGGAGTACGTCCATCAAACATGTACAACAGTTAAGATAACCAATAAAACACATTATGGGGGGGAATTATAGTAATCAATATTTCACACCTTTATATTATTAATTATTTGTAGACTATAAAGACATAACACACATTTATAATGTGAGAGACTGTACCTGTTTTATACCCCGATCTGGACGATGTGTCTTCCAGGATACAAACATCCAAATCCTAAATATCAAAGTTGTGAAAATCCAGTTCATCATTTTTAAACAAGAACTAAAATAACTTTTTGGCCAAGAAAAAAGGCGACAGGCGTCGACGCCACAGGCAGCCTTCGTTGCCACTACTTATTTGCCATCTGCTTGGGGTGTCAGGGCCTTTACTGATTTCTGAAGCTCCTGATCCTCAGGGGCCCGTTCCAGTATGCAGGTTTAGTGCAAACACTGAGTCTGTTAACCCTGAATTGAGCAAAACTCTGGGCTTTCCGTTTCAGCAAGGGAGATCACTCAAACCCGAGAAAGACGGATAAGTCAAGCCCGTTCCAGAGAGGGAGGTAACTTTAGCTCTGAGTCACTTACTCAGGTAACCGAGTTGTAAACCGAGTTGTAAACCTAACATGGCCGGGAGCAGGTTTTCTTCAACAAACCCTGAGTTTCTCTCTGTCTCCTTTCTTTCGGAGCCAGAGACACGGTTTAATTTCCTCATTCTTTAATTTATTCTGCATCACACGCGTTACTGCAAATTCACCGTTTGTCTGAATAATAATCCAGGTTATTTTAATATTATAGTTAATGTTAGGTTAAACAACATTCCACCAGTTTTGACCTGCAATATATGGTCCTATATGACCTGGATGAGGACTAAAAGGGGCATTACATCCTTCTTACCACGCAGCATTCAGCTGCTTAACAAGCTTTGATTATACAGCATGTACTTGGCACTCTGCACTTTATTAACTTGCTGCTGAAATCCCTCTTTTAATCACGTGATGCTTTACTGTGTTTTTATGTGCTTTTTTTTGTGCTGTCTTGTATATGTTTGTTTGTATTGTGTTTTATGTTTTATGTTCTGGGTGTACGACAAATTCCCCTAGGGGCAATAAAGGTTTCATTCATTCATATTATAATTTGGATCAAATAGGCCTATAAATTGAATAGACTACATTATGTGAGCAGCCGTCTTATCCCACACCACCACTCTCTCCTTTGCTGCTGCAGCAGTGTTACTTTTTTTCGTTCTTAAAACCTGTTTATATTCACCATATGTCTGCATGAAGATGTGGCTATATTTTGAGAGGGTTAAAATACAAGGATCTCCTTGTTTTGCCACCTGTTGCCATGGTGAATCGTAGTATCGGGGCTCTATTCATGTTGGCTTTTTATAGTCGTGGTGCATGTGCTGAACACCAAGTGAACCTACTCAGAGTTTATCAAACAAACTGAAATCAGCTGTTCTGGAACCTGAAACTCAGAGTTTCCTACCTGACAGTAAATCAACTCAGAGCTCAGGGTTAGACTGAGAGTTGAACCTTCTTTCTGAAATGGGCCCCCGCAGTAACAGTCAGGTGGTGTCACTGTCGAAGCGTCCATTAATATTTACAGTCTATGATACAGACATGGTACGAGGGCATTTCAATTTACAATGAGCATGGTCTTTTTACCTGTTCTTTTGTAATATTAATAGACAAAGAGTAAGGTCTTTTACCTGCTTCTTGTAAAGCGTCTTGAGATAACACTTGTTATGAATTGGCGCTATACAAATAAAGATTGATTGATTGATTGATTGATTGATTGGGAAAAGTAGGGAGGTTGCTTGCTGCTTTTTCCATTTCCTTTTTGAAATATAAAAGTAGATCACATAGACCCTCCTTTTTTTTGATTCCCAGTGTGTCTCATCATGCTCATTCTTCTTTATGCTTTTTGTTAGGTATGGGCCAGCAACTTCCTGCCAAATGAGCCAGCTCTTTCAGACCGCTGTCAAAGAGCTTACTATCAGAAACATGGACGGCCGCTGCTGATGCAATATGCAATACAAGAGGCTGAGAAAAAGGTACAACTATACACATATAAACCAAAGGCGAATACTGTACTGAAGTACTGTAAGTGACATTTTCCAGTAATAAGATTGATTATTATTGTTTGCATTATAATTTGCTAGAGTATAGCAGAGAATATGTTTGTGTTTATCTTGGGAATATTTACTGTTACTATTCCTATATTATTTTGAAGATTTGTTGTAATTCTGTAAGACTTCCGTAGTCATGTGATCAGGAGACGGGAAGTGAAGTGTATTGTTGTGTGTTACGCTGTCAAAGTAAAATAAATGAGTGACGGCGGAGCTAAACAGTAGTTTTACCGTGGACACATGGACATGGAGACGTGTATTAAGCAGACTCAACGCGTAAAACATTGTTATGTCGTCACTCTAGAGTGGTTAAGAAAGAAGTAAGTTTCAGAGCATAAGATTTATTAAGAAGACAGAAGAAACCACTACAAGTACATTTGAAGGTACAAGAAACCCGAGAACCCCAGAAAACCAGCCCTCCATACATCTAATTCACCTTTTGTTGCCATGCTTATTAAAGTTTGATATAAAGTGCTCCATTAGGCATAAATCTGACAACCATATGCTCTCAATTAAACAAGCTTTTGAGGGAATTGTGGTTAACTCAACTTAAGTATTCATTTCGGTCAGGGTTACCCATGTCGGTGTTAAGGCCTATGCTGCACAGCATAAAATGTCTAGTCATTTGTGAGACAAAAACTTTGTCTCACAAATGTCGGGTCGGTGAAAATAAGCTTGATATATTTAATGAAATAAGGGCCAAATCCATTAAGTGCGTAGAAAAGGTATTCCCACTTAACCCTATCAAACGCCTTTTCAGCGTCAAGTAAAATGATTGCTTCTGGGAATAAAGTGTGGGATTTTATGTAGATTATGTAATATAGTCGCCTCAAGTTGAAATAGGACCGTCTGCCTTTAACAAACCCAGTCTGGTCGTCCGAAATTATACAAGGAAGCACATTTTCAAGACTGAGTGCCAAAACTTTAGAATATATTTTACCATCACAATTTGTCAAACTAATTGGTCTATATGATGAGCAGTCGAATGGGTCATTATTTTTCTTTAGTAACAATATTATATTATAGATTCTTTGTGGAGTGTGGGTGGGAGAATTTCATTCTCCAGAGCCTCTGCAAATACTGAGTGAAGAAGAGAAAAAAATGATTTACAATTTTTATAAATTTCTGTCGGAAACCCATCCGGACCTGGGGCTTTTCCGCTCTGAAGGGAAATATTGCGTGACTTTTTCCTACATTGTGAGGTTCTGTTCTAGCCCTGCTTTAGAGTTTGAGTTTATTATAGGAATATTTAAATTACAAAAAAAATGCATCAAACTGACTATATTCTGGAGTTACATCTGAGGAATATAGTTTACATAGAGGACAATAATTTAAATTTATCATTTATAGTTTGGTGGTCTTCTGTTAAGGTGCCATCAAATGATCTTATCTGAGAAATAATATAAAATTCTGCTTTTTGGCGAAGTTGTTTTGCTAATAGTTTTGAAGGTTTGTCCCCCTCTTCATAAAATCTACTACTGGACTTAAAGATAAACTGTTTTGCTTGGGTTGTAGTTAAAAGATCAGGTTACGCTTGTAAGCTAATTTATTTATTATGTTAACATTACTCTTGCCTGGGATCAAATATTGCTTATAGCGTGACATTGAAACTGTGAAGCTTAAATAAATTATGCAAGTGTCTACCCTATTATAGTGATACAGAATATAGATTAATGCGCAAATGAATTTCAAAACATAAAGAATACAAATATACGAGTCACGGGACCGCCGGGAGGGATGTAGAAGGTTCCGTCCGTTGCTCCGCAAAATCCCCCCGTAATTTGATAATACTTTCATACTTATTGCTACCCATTTAAGTTTTCGGTCGATTTTTTTGTTTTCTTAAAGACTTTTAATCGCTGTGATGGTAAAAGGTGTAAGAAAGGGTGCTGGCAACAAGCTGCCGTTAACTTCTGGTGCAGCCGACAACGAGGAACTTGCTGAGCTAGTTAAGCTAGCAGTTGCAGAAGCTATCAAGGATGCTATCCCTATACTTGTGGAAGATGTCGTGGCTCAATTAACAAGCAAGACACAGGCCCTTATGGATGCTCAAGTTGCGGTATTTCGTGGCGAGATGGTTGCCATGCAAGCCGATGTCTCCAAATGTGTTGAACATATGGAGAAGGAAGAGACGCGCCTGGCGGAGGTGGACAGCAGACTCGGTGTGTCTGTAAACAAGCTTTCTGCGCAACACGCAAGACTTGAGGACAAGATTGCTGATATGGAGGACAGGTCGCGCAGACAACGTACGTGTGCATGGCGTCCCAGAAAATGCACCGACATCCCATGCTCTTGCGTACCTGACGGGTTCAATTCCACAATGGTTTCCAGATGTGGGTCCTGTTGAAATCATGCGCGCACACCGCTTAGGTGCCCCCAGGGACAACGCAAATGGCAAGCCCATTCCCCGTACTCTTATCCTGAAGCTGCTGCGTTTCACGGACAGGGACAAGATCCTTAAAGCTGCGCGGAGCACTCCAGTGGTATTGGAGGGAAAGACCATCCGTTTCACCCCCGCTTATACCTTTAAGCGACGACTGGCTTTCTTCGACGCCATGGATACCCTGCAGAAGCTCGACTATCGTACTTTTCTCCTTTATCCTGCGAAAGTCAAGGCGACACGCGATGGAGTGAGCCATCTTTTCAACACTCCACAAGAGGCTAAGGATTTCATTGACACCCTCAGATAGGGTCTCATGGAATTTTGTTGTGTGAAATGAAATTAATTGTTACATAGCGGCAGGAACGGTATGATTTGCGGTTTGCGGTTTGTAAACAGAGACCTCAGTTGCCAGGAAGCAGAAAACAGCCCAGTGTACCGCCTGATGCATCACGTACCGACAAATGACTAACTTCCTGCGACGCTAGCTGTCATGAATCTAATTCACCTTGTGGCAATATGTTTTTTAAGCTTTGTTTGGCCAACGCGCAAGCTTTTTTTTTTTTTATGATGCGCGAGTTTCTGTTGGCTAAACTCGGCTGCTGCTGGATGACCATGTCATGCCGGAACAAACTTCACCGGCGGAGCTCACGTTAGATGTACTCCCGTTCATCTCAGCCTCAATCTGACTACAGCTGCAGCTATACAGACTGTGCAACTCAACCAAGCTAGCCAACATGACGGCTTACCTGATGCTAACATCAGGCGGCAGTAGCTCAGTCCGTAGGGACTTGGGTTGGGAACCGGAGGGTCGCCGGTTCAAGTCCCGATGCGGACCAAAATATGGAAGTTGGTCTGGTAGATGGAGAGGTGCCAGACCACTTCTCGAGCACTGCCGAGGTGCCCTTGAGCAAGGCACCGAACCCCCACCAGCTCAGGGGGCGCCTCCCAAGGGGCTGCCACCGCACTCTGACATCTCTCCATTAATGCATGTCCACAGGTCTCGTTGTGCATGTGTGTGATTCAGGCCTGTGTGTGTGAGAAGCACATGTCTAAGAAATAACAGAGTGCTAACCACAATTTCCCCGTAGGGGATTAATAAAGTATATAAAATAAAAATAAAATAAATAAAAAAAATAATTAAATTAAATTAAACAATCATGCAGCCCAAACTGGAATATCCTCCCTTGTGTTTACAGTTTGATTTACGAAAGTAAAACTCTTCTGTTGGACCCATATTTTATTATTTCTTAAAGATTGAGCTAGCTAAGCACTTTGGTGTTTGAAGAGGCAGTATTTGAGATAATCACAAAGTGATCAGCTGCATAACCACTTGGGAACGACAACGTTTGTCGCAATATATGCAGCACATGGCTAATTTACATAACGTAATTTTTCCGTGAAAACATTGCGGAAAGATTCAAAGTCTGGCTAGCAAGCCAGCCTTTCTGTTAAACATACTGTCTGATCATATTTACTGTTTGGTAGCCAAAAGGTAAACTTGTTGACAGTAACGTGTGCTAGCTTGAAGGTAACTTTATACAACTTTCTGGTTCTTTATCTCAGGCAACATTAAAGTGACAGCTGGTCAACAAATTTAAAAAGGTAGCCCAGAGGGAATATAACCTTCATGAAAGCAAACATAAGGTTAATATATTGATAATGTTACATATTTTATGATAGAAGATGCAAACATATTGTCATACTTGATGACTGTATTATTTTATTCTCCCAGGCTCTCCCTGAGAGCTTCTTGCATAGTGGCTGCCCATCACATCACCCCTGAGTGGAACATGGTAAGCCCTGTTCTGCAAATTCAACCCATTTATAAAAGGGACTCAAGGTTGGGAGCATGGGTTTTTCATGTTTCACTGAAGCTTTATCAAAAAGTTAAAACAGAACAGCAATCGACAAGCAATTGTGTTTTTCTTATTGTTTACACTGCTTCTGAATGCTAAAATCGTTTGTAAATTCACATTTTAAAGCTGATATTTAAAAAAACATTTCCTTGGGGGGCATGCCCCCGGACCCCCCTAGGGGTTTGGATCCATGTCACCTTTTTCATCCCTGATGAGTTTGCACCCTGTCCCAGACAGTGAAATCGCTAGACAGTTTACATGTGAGAGCACCAAAGCCACCTATATCAACATGTTCGGTGTTGCACCTTACTTCAAATCTCTCCTCCTTAGAGAGATATCAAGAAAAACTGGATATGTGATGTTATTTGACGAGTGACTGAACCATGAATTGCAACGGAAACAGATGGACTTGCATGTTCGCATTTGGGATGGTGGAGAGGTGCGGACGCGGTATGTTGGCTCTGAGTTTTTTGGTCATGCAACTGCACGTGATGTTGTTCTGTTCTGTTCTTTTCTTGATGGGATTGGAGTAAAAAATCTTGTTCAACTGTCGATGGACGGTCCTCATGTCAATTGGAAAATATCTGACATGCTACAGTTAGTTTTCATACAATAATTAACAGTTGGAGTAAAGTATACTATACAGTTCTGTTTGTGTACTGATATAGGTTGTGAATGGTCATGGAAATTGTATTATGTGTCTTGAAAAGTCATGGAAAAGTTTTGAAATTTTGTCCATGAAAATGTGTGGGAACCCTGACCACTGTATAGACCCTTTTTTCATTTATTTATTTTATTGTTTATTTGTTTTCATAATTTCTATATTGTGGGTAAAAATGATCAAACCGGCTTCATTAAAACCCATCTGGCTTCTGACAATGTTTGTCGCCTGTTGCACATCATTCACGCAGCAAATAGTATTGACTCTCCCTGCTCGGTTCTATCACTTGATGCTGAGAAAGCCTTTGATAGGTTAGAATGGGAGTATCTCTGGACCACATTGGATACATTTGGATTGGGTAGACAATTATGACTATATGCAAACCCCTTAGCAATGGTCTGCACAGGAAATATTTGCTCCACCCAATTTTCAATATCTAGGGGTTCTCGTCAGGGTTGCCCCCTGTCACCACTATTGTTCGCTCTCTCCCTCGAACCATTGGCTCAGAAAATCAGATGACATCCATCAGTGCATCCGATCATTTTTTGTAATACAGAACACCGGATATCATTGTATGCTGATGACATTCTTCTTTATGTAGGCAATGCTGGCTCTTCAATACCCTACTTGCTCTCTACATTTGATTCATTTAGCTTGCTATCTGGATATAAAATTAACTGGACAAAATCGGCGTTAATGCATTTGAACTCAGTTACTTCTCAAACTCCACTGCCTTCACATATACCAATAGTTTAGAGTTTCAGATATCTTGGTGTTGATATCTTTCCCTCTACAGCTACCATTGCATTAAAACATTTTCAAGGTATATACAGTCGTATAGAAGGATTTTGTACGCTGGTCTAATCTCCCGAACTCACTTCAAGCGCGTATATCAATAGTTAAAATGGATGTTCTACCTTGTGTCAACTTTTACTCTTCTATGGTCCCTCTTGCTCCCCCGATAGGGTACTGGGAAAGGCTTCACTTGTTAGTCTCCAAATTTATATGGAAAGCAAAAAGGCCCCGTTTGAAATTCACAACTCTCCAGCGGGAAAGGATACATAGGGAGGGCTAGCCCTGCCAAATTTTAAGGTGTACTTTTGGTCCTTTGTATTACGTCCTCTCTCTACATGGTTCAATCCTAGCTCCTCCGTCGCTTGGAGACCAATTGAAGAGAATATCTCACTGCCTCATAGATTGCAGGACCTAGTGTATTCCAACATCCCGTTGAAAAAAGCCAAATTGCGTCTAGGCCCTATAATTTCATTTTTGCTTACAAACTGTCGTACTGTCATGAGACATGTGCACTCAGACCTTAAGTGGCACAATCATTCACCTATATTCAAAAATTTCTCACTTCTTACTGGTAATATACCTTTCTCATTCCCACGTTGGAGGAGCAGGGGTGTTCATGTTTTAAAAGACTTGTATAACGACACGACGATAATGGGTTACAAGCCTTTAATGATTTACAAGCTGAATATAATCTACCTGGATCATGCTTTTTTTTTATTTACAGCTTAGATCAGCCATGAAGACATATGGTGTCCCATGGGGATCGGCATTGCCCACACACCCACTTCACAAACTGTTGTACACAGTTGGACCCACACAAGCGATGGTTTCTAGACTTTATAAATTTATTTCAGAGTCTACTCATTACCAGTGGAGGCTACGTGGATTAGGGACTTATCTATGATAAGTGATAAACAGATTAGCTGGAACAAAGTATGGAAAAACCTGTGTGGTACATCTAAAAATCCTGATCACCAATTAATACATTACAAATTCATTCGTAAAATGTATCTTACCCCTATGAAACGCTATTCTATGAAGATCATTTCTCTCAACTGTGACTTGTGTTCACTCAGCGTGCTGGGGACATTTATATGTACTGGGAATGCCCCGATGTAGTTACATTCTGGAAGCAAATCATTTTAACTTAAGTGACATGCTTAAAGCTAAGATCCCGCTTTCACCGAGTCTGCTTCTTCTTAATGATGACTCGGATTTAAACTTGTCTTTGCAGCAGAGGTGCATTTTATGGGCTGGTCTCACTGCAGCAAAAACAATGTTGGCCTTGACATGGCAACCGCCTCGTTCCTTGACCTGGCAAACTTGGGCCAACTCTTTTCTTGAAATTGTCCAGATGGAGTGCTCTGTGGCCCGAATGCATGTGGCCAGCCATAAGACCCTCAAAACTTGGGATGCAGCCTACAATCTAGTTAAGGACAGTGTGCGGCGTGCTTGACCTTAAATGTGTTTTTATTTTCTATATTTTCCTTGAGAGATCCGGGGTGGGGATGTATGTGGGGTCGCCTTGGGGAGGTTTAGGGTGGGGGGAAGGTTTTTGAAGTTTTGATTGATCCTGATGTTTGCACCGATCTGTACTTGTATGTGCTCTAGGGGGGTGGGGGGAAGAAAGGGGGGGGGGGGGGGGGGGGGGGGAGGGATTGTGATATATGATGTAATTTCTTTGTGCATTTCTAAATAAAAAATTGATCACAAAAAAAAAGAATAAAAATATACCTACACTTGTCAGGTAATGAACAAAACATATACCCAAATGCATTAAAACAGCAACCCCCCTTTACTGTTTTGAACCTTTGCAAACACTCATTTTACTTTTCCTGCAATATGAAATATTGGGGGGGGACACTTAAAGAAATCATGGTGTTCATGTGTTTCTTTTAATGACAGCAGTCAAGCTTTTGTCACTGCAGTTTATTGTTTAAAAAACGCAGAGATTTTTGTCTGCTTTTCAAGTGGTTTACGTGACGTATTTTCAGACGTGCGCTCTTTGTCTGCTGGTGGGAGCATGCTCACCTGTGTGTGCGCACTTGTCTGTGTGTGTTTGCGCCATAGACTGTAGGGATGCAACAATACAGTCAGCCCACGGTTCAATACGTACCTCGGTTTTTTGGTCACGGTTCACGGTTCGGTTCGGTTCTGACGGCCCAGGCTGTTTAACCCATTCAGACCTGATGAGATGCAGACGTGCTTCTACCTTTAAGACCTGATGAGACGTCTACGTCGCATAAGGCCATGAACATGAGTGCAGAGGAAATTTTAATTTACAGTTAAAGCCAATAGGTTTAAGCTTTCAAATGTTTCATTTTTAAGGTCTCTATCTGATACAGAGACAAAGATTTTAGTAAACTTTGAAATTCTGTGCAGTTTTTCTGAAAACCTTCAGGTTCTGGGAGGTTGATTTCAAACGTTACTTAGGTTTTAGAGGGCGTGTTTTTTTAGGCGTCCTTAGGTCTAAATGGATTAAGTGTTTCCAGTGTTAAGTGTTTCAACGGTTCAGAAAAATGACCGTATGTGCGTTTGTTTATGTGTTTATAAGGTTAATATAGAGTGTTATACCACGTACATCGTCTTATCTCGCGCTGTCGCGAGTGAATCTGTAAAATTACCGCAGGATTTCCTTCTCTCTGCACCCCAGCTGTCCGGCTGTGCTCTCCGCACTGCGGACTGACGGACGAGGGTGCACGGAGCCGACACGCAATGCACACGGATCTGGTGGAAGTTCGGGGTCATATTACTGCGTGATGGCGCCGCAGATGTGAAGTACTGTTGGAAGTGTTTCCATTTACGTAGGCGATACGTGTAAAACAATGTTTACAGACAGTGATTTTTTTATTCACCGTTTTCTCTTTCTTGTCATCAGACTCGACAATGAAAGCGAAATGTTTTTAAAGACGGCGGTGCTTCCTCAAGCCGTAGCTGCTCCTCACTGCTAGCCATGCTAAAACTAATGTTGTTGTCAGCGTCACCAAATTTTGGTGCGTGGTGATTGGCTATTAACTCACTTAGCGGGGTTTCCTTATCCCTGCGCGCTGACTCACAGGCACACACAGGCACACGCAGGCAGAGCCAATTTAGAGAGAAATACAATGCGCGGAAACTAGTTAAACGCCAAACCGTAACAACCGAAATTCCCAAGTCAGTATTGAACCGTGGATGCCGTACCGAACGGTTCAACATTTTATTGAGAATTGTTGCATGCCTAGTAAATATTAGGTCTGTGCACGTGTGTGTGTGTGTGTGTGCGCGTGTGTGTGCGTGTGTGCGTGTGTGTGTGTGTGCGTGTGTGCGTGCGTGTGTGTGTGTGCGCGCGCATTGGGGCGGAACAGATACAGAGAGAGGAGAATTGTAAATGCGCCACCATGTAGAGACAGAAATGACATGCCGTCGTGTAAATAAAATAAATAACATAAGGCTATTTAGTATGTGTAAAGGACAAGGTATAGACCTGTTATATAGGAAATGTATCCTTAAATTACTTTTGTTGTGATCTGGCTCTTTATAGAAAAAAGAAAAAAATTAAATAAAAATTAACTTGACCTTCAAGGGGGCGTGGGTGGTGCTATCTAATGCCGGTTTAATATTTCCTGAAATTTGTAATATCAAGAAAAATGCTCACCTCACATCATCAAATCCCAAAAACACCTCCCTCACGTCACAGGCCTCCTCACTTTAGCCACTGAACTAAAAATGACAGAGAGCTGGGCTTTGTTTGTGACTTCCATTGACTCCTATACATCTACAGCAACAAATTGGGCTACAATCTCAATTTTGATACCATTTCGAATCACATCACCGAGTGCTTCAATTAAATCATTCTGTTTGATAAGCCAGAAAACACAGTGGATGTCTCCAGATGTCTAGCCAGCCTTTCATCTTTCTCAGCAATAGCATGTAATAGTTCTACATAGTTGCCTCGATTAGAAGATCTTGCACTGTCATCATTACCACAAAATGCTAATTCCTGTTCGGCTAGGAAGCAGGTTGCATTAATGAGGTAATTTAAAATTTAGCGGTTTTCCTTTACATTAGCATTGTGGATGCTAATATTTAATCTCCGCTGTTCGTTAAAAGTCAAATATATTCTTGAAGTTCCAAATGTTTTTAAAGCAATTTGGCTCTGAATATGAGTAGTTTATCTTTTAAGTTTGCTGAGGCTTCTTGGTAGATTTTTCAAGTCACAAAATCCCGTTTTGGTCCAGACATTGTCACATGTTGAGAACAAAAGACAGGGGAAGCAGTAGAGGCGGTTTCTCGCCATACAGCCAGTCTTTTCGGGTGTACCACTCTGTTTGAAAAGAGCGAGTTATCTTTTGTCCCGTCGTTTGAAGCAAACCTTTTAGCTCCGGCATTGGTCTTCCATTATTTATCACTTCACATTTTCATTGAAAGTCCAGTTTTGAGAAATCTTTTTTTTTTTTATTACTTATCTTTTATTTAATACACAGACAAAACATACAACTTCAGGATATGCTTTTCAGTTACACTTGTCCAATTTCTCACATAATCTTTACATGTCATGTAACCAAATACATCCATATCCATATCCATACATGTATACACACACACCCATTTATTCATACCTGCATTAGACATTGACTTACATATATGCATATAATCACACATATGGCAGCCCTTTTACATCTTTTTGTCAATCCTTTTTCCTTGATTGACTAATAACTTCTGCAACCATTGGTAATTTGCTTTACACTAGACAAGTGCATTTAAAGTAAAATAAATAAATGAAACTGAAAAAAAAAAATAAGTGACTAGAGCCCAGGCAGCACCTGGATCACTGGAACCCATTTTATATAAAATCCTGTTTGTTTTCAGCTGTAATCTGGCTGTGATCTTTCCATGATAAAAAAATGTTTTAATCTCATTTTTTAACTCCACTGAGTTATGTTGGGAGGCTGTGGTTTCAGCCAGGATGCTGTTATTGTTTTCTTTGCTATTAATAGCAAAATTTTAAGCAAGGAAACCAAGTCTCTGTCCATGTCAATATCAGGAGCTATACCCAAAATAAAGAGTGAAGGATCCAAGATTAGATTGATGCCCAGAATCTGATTTATTTCTCTTTGTACATTTTTCCAAAAGTCTACAACTTTCGGCCAGTCCCAAAATATATGTGTAAAATCCCCCAGTCCTCATCCCCTCCAGCACAACTAAAAGTACCGCTTTATTTTGAGGTGATGGATGGGTGTTGAAGAATTGCATTTTGACTTTCCAGTCAAATTCCCACCACATTGGACTGTTTGTTAATTTGTGACCCTCTTTGAATGACTCCTCCCATTTTTCATCTCTTATTATAATGTTTGTTTCCAGTTCCCATTTTTCTTTAACCCCCATGTTGTTATCTTCAGATTCATTTTGTATTGCTTTATACATTTTTGAAATAACACCTTTCTTTGTTTCTTTTTCTGTAAATGACATAAATACTTCCTCTATTTCAGAGGGATCTCTGCAAATGTTATCCCATTCCTTCTCTTTCTGAAGATAACTCCTTAATTGTAGAAATTTATAAAAAATCTTGTGCGGGTTCAAACTTCTTTCTAAGTTGTTCAAAAGACTTCATATTTTGTCCTTTAAACACTTGTGCTATATAAATCAATCCTTTGTTTGCCCACTTGTTGTATCCTGTATCCATAGTGGAGGGTACAAAATCTGGATTTACTGCTATTTTAGTAGCTCTACAGGTGGGTTAGGGATGAATCCCCTACTGTTCACTTGTGGAAGTCTCTGATATCTGATGTTGTGACGTTAGAAAAATTAAGATACTGTATCGGAGGAAAGACTCATATCTTTAAAAGAAAATGGGAGAAGCCTTTGAATCTTCTAAATGTTAAGTGCAACTTGTCATAATGATTTCTGAATGATTATCTTGCTATTGTACAACATCTCTGTTAATCACATGTACACTATACTGGTAGATGCTGAATGTGACTCCTTGACCAACTATGCAAATACTTTGCTAAGGTGCACTGAGCTGTTATTGTTTTGTCTTTGAAAATCAATAAAAAGAATGTTAAAAAAAAAAAAAAATGTTAGAAATGTACTTATAACCTTGTCATGCCGCAGTGAGTGTCATTTATATTTTCCACAACACAAACTACAAGATAGTACAACACTTGCATTAACAGTATAAACACTATATCAATGAGAAAAGTTACTTGAAGAAACGATATCATTCGCAATGGAATGGTAACTGTTGAGCTCTATAGGGCTAGGGCTATAGGGTCATGTGATGACCCTCACCTGGTCCATACGTGAACTGATGTCTGTGTCCCCTCTTGTGCCTGTTTTGAAAGATTTAAATTTCCTTCGTTTGATGTGTATCTCTGTTTTGAAAAATTATTTCACACTTTCAGAGATCTCACTTATTGATCCTGCAAAGTCAAAAAATTGTGATCCTGTTCCAACACTTAATGCTAAGAAAAAAGGTTTTATCCTGCTTTTACTTTTACTCTCAGGCAATGTTCAACCTAATCCAGGCCCTGCACTGAATACTATTGCTACACCTAATGAATTCAGAGCCAGAACTGGCCTAGGTATTATTCATAATGTTCGGAGCAAATGTTCCAAAACTGGATCTAATTAAAATTTTGATCTAGTCAACGGACACAGATATTCTTGCATTGTCCGAAACCTGGCTTAGTAAGTCAGTTTCAGACCAGGACATTTTTATTAAAGGTTACAGTGTCTTTCGTTGTGATCGGCCCAGAAAAGGTGGTGGCATTGCTAATTATGTAAAAAGTTAGTTTCATGCTATTGTCCTAACCTCTGTGTCCATCAGCAAGCAAATTGAACTTCTTGCCGTGAAACTTGAATTCTCTCAGGGCTAGTCTCTCTCAGTCTTGGGTTGTTATAGACCTCCTTTGGCCTGCTATGAAGCCTGGTCTGTCAAATAGAACGCAATGCGTGCAAACTTTTTAGAGGTCTCAAAGGGGGTGCCCCAAGGTTCAATATTAGGACCTATTTTATTTTCCATTTATGTCAATAATCTGTGTGAAAATCTGTCGAATGCCATGTATCAATTTTATGCTGATGACACCATCATCTATTGTTGTTCAACATCTGTTGCACAGGCTTTTGAGTTTATGCAGTCAGCATTCAACATTGTCCAGTCTCGTCTGAGGGAACTAAAGTTGGTCTTAAACTATGACAAAACAAAGCTCATGTTGTTTTCACATTTAAGTGAAGTACTAACAAATGTACCTTTGATTTTAACTTCCCAAGGAAATCCAATCAAGCTTGTCAAAAGCTTCAAATACTTGAGTTTTCTTATTGACTGTGAGCTGTCTTTTAAAGCACATATCACCAAACTGGCCTTTAAACTCATTTTGAAGTTGGGATTTTATTATAGAAATAAATCCTGCTTCTCCCTCAGAGCGAGGAAACTTCTTGTTTCATCAACCTTTCTTCCTTTGTTGGGTTATGGAGATGTGCTGTATATGGGCACCTCGGCCAAATGTTTACAGTCATTGGATACTGTGTATCACTGTGCTTTGAGATTTGTGACTGGTTGTAGACGCTTTACTCATCACTGTGACCTGTATACTAAATCTGATTGGCCATCCTTGATATGCGAAGGTATTTACACTGGCTGAGTCTTATTCATAAAGCTCTTCTTGGTTTAGTTCCTTCTTATTTATGTGCATACCTTCAAAGAGCCAGAAGCCAATATGCCTTGCGTTCCTGTAATGTTTTTAAATTGTCTGTTCCTCGTGTCCGCACTGAGCTCGGAAAAAGAGCATTTAGTTTTGCTGCTCCCTCTGCTTGGAACTTTCTCCAGAACGACTTGAAAATGGCAGAACTCATTTCGCTTGAAGCCTTTGGCTCAATCTTAATGGACAAAAAATGCGAGACAATCGAACAGTGCCTGTGTTTCTAAATTGTAATCTGTCATTCACGACTCTGCACTTTATCTGCAAACCCATTTGCACATTGTAATTGTTATTTCCATAACTTATTTTTGTAAACTGTTTATTAATCATGTAATTGTTTATTATGACGTGTGCTGGTGCCATCTTGGCCAGGTAACCCTTGTGAAAGAGATCTTGATCTCAATGGGTTAATTACCTGGTTAAATAAAGGTTAAATAAATAATTGACCAAACATTGACATCAACATTGGAGGAGTAACTCATTCATGTTTGGTAGAAACTGGTACCATGGTGTCCACCGTCACAAAAAAAGCTTCTTTCATTCCCAGTTTGCACTTTGGGGCCCTGAAAGCCTCACTGGCTGTGGGCAGCAGATGGCCTCATAGTCAAAGAACCTCCTGCAGAGGTGGAAAGAGTACCAGTTTAAAAATGTACTCAAGTAAAGTAAAAAGTAGCTTGTTTAAAATGCAGAATATACTGTATGTAGACTCCACCGCCAGGGGGCTCTCAATCAATTCTACAATAACAAAAGATGACGTTGAGGCCAGCGGGGAATCAAAGGAGTTCTCTGCTACTTCCCCCTGAACTCCGCGTTGACGTAGTAAAGAAGAACGGGCGAAACTGGCTTGAGGAAGAGAATATGTTTACTGAAGATGTATCCAAGTATAATTTATATTAAGTTTCCATTAAAGCAGCGAAGACAGCAACAGTACGGCAGCTTTCAGTAGCAATTCCCGCTTCCTTATGTAGGGTCTTTGATGTAACATCAGGTGTTTCCACTGCAACGATAAACATTCTGTCATGGCAGTCGCCTTGACAAGACAGGTGCCGTTACAAATATAAAATTACAGAATACTCTTGCCTTGATAACTGTTGGTAATATTTGAGGTGATGTAAATACTCAGCAAAAAATATCTAAAACATGGGTTTAGTCAATTTTTAATTAATTTAGATATTTTAATGTAAACATTGTCATAAAATTCTACATAAGCCGTTTTCACATATGCACTCCAGATAATATCTAGATAATTACGGGAGGACTGCTCTGGAGATTCTCCCGACCTAGCTGTTCACATATGCTTCTCACAGCTGGAGACTATCCCTGTCAGACGGCAGAGGGGGCGGAGGGGTCTCCTGATTAGACGTGACGTAAAAAAACTATGCAGAAGTAGCGGATGAAGCAACAGAGTCAGATTCACAACGTTATAATGACAATATTGGCCTTTATATCAATGCTATGTGTAGCCCAACATCAACAAAAGAGCGGAGAATAACATACTGGCGAACAGAAAACGTAACACAGCCATTTAATTAAATGCACAGAGATCATAGTGGGCGCGTGCAGACACTATGCACCGTGCAGCAGTTAGTGTAGAAATGTCACTCCCCCTCCTATTGGCTTGAGGTGAATTATCCTGCGGCGTTCTCACATCAAGCCCACTCAGACTTGCTGCGGAAAAAGTAATAGGGGTCTGGCAGGAGAAACTCCGGTTAAAGTCATAGCGAAACATTTGGCTGTTTGCGTCCACATATTTCAATGGGTGAAGTATCCCTTTAAGTAAAAGTAAAAATTACAGATTTTAAAAAAGTACAAGTGCACAAAAAAACTATTAAATTACAGTAACGTGAGCAAATGTAATTAGCTACTTTGCACTTCTGCCCTCCTGGCATTGTCTTCTCTCTGTGGAATCTTAGTTATGAATGAGATTTTTAAAAAGATGCTATCCAGATATCTTTTGGGCAGTCAGCCCTCCTCTACAATGTATTAGAAAATACATTGGGACAGCTAAGGTTATCTTATACTGTAGGACTGGTCTTGGAGTCCGCTGCTGTCATGCTTCCCAGGGTTTCAGTCTACCCGCAGGTTTCACTGAGGTGGAGCCATGTATAGCAATCGCGTCTGCCCAAACAGCTGCCACCTCCATGTCAGACAGGACAGAATCTTTTCAGCCCAGAACTGTGACTTGGGCTGTACCAATGTTATCTTGAAAGACATACACCTGTTTGATGATGTTTCAGTGTGGGTTAGCCTGATCTCCCTCTCACAGTATGAGGCCGCAACTTTTGGAGTCCCAGGTCAGTAAGGAAAGCAATGGTCCACATCACCGTCATCCGAGTGACAATAGTATTTGTATGGCAGAAATCATATTCCGTGCACTGTCTTTGCCAATTGTCGTCACTTTTCTTGCGATATCCCATTGCTCTGCCACTTTTGATAATTGCTGGACACTTGTTTCTGCATAGTGTTGTAGTGTCTGAAAGTGGAGCTGTTAAAGCATAGAAGTGCAATGTCCAATAAGGTGCTCAGTTGCTCCAAGGTCATTTTGATTACTCACTGATGTCCAGTGATCTCTGGTTATTATCTAGTTTGTTACTTTCTCGGTTTCATACAGGTCCTTGTTTGCATGAAACTACTGTACACAGAGACAGTAAGGCATATAACTGGTCACAACATGCCAACCTGAGAAAGTCTCTTAGACCTGAGTCTTCCAAATGTTGACTGGCCTGCTGTCAGTGGCAAGTAATTTAGTGCAAGCGCTGTAGTTTACTTCTTGGATTTAGTTTCATCAACAGGTCTGTGGCTATGCGCACACTCCAAAATAGTGCTCTGCCAGCTTCCATTGGTTATGCAGTTGCCAGCTGAAATCAGTTTGATTAGCTGCATTATGCTTAGCTCGTAAGTGGTAGCTCAAACTGAAAGTACTTTGGTGATATTTTAATTCTGTTTAACACTGCAAAGAAAGCCTTAACATCAGTGCCCTGAGAGTGACAAAAGGGAGTGCCTATGGTTAGCAGAAAGGGTCTGGAGCAGTGTAGAACAATGAATTTCCGTTAATACAAGTCAACAAATTTGTAGGCCAATAAGCAACAGCTGTACTAGGTAGTTCAAAATAGGAGGCTCGGTGGGCTGGATTTTTTTAGAACTGAAGCAAATTCATTTTTAGCCAAACAATAATATTATTGCAGAGGGATTAGTTTTAAGTATGCTAGACAAATTGATATTTGCTTGACCAAATTTTCATCACAGGCACAATTCACTATCTAAAATAGGAATAAACAAATCATCTGCATACAAAAAGCCAACAAGAGCCACAAGACACACCACAAAAGCATCTGTCAACTTCAGAAATACCTTAGCTATGAGCAAACACAACTGTAGCACTGGCTAGAGTATATTAAAAGCAGTGTTACTATTGAAACAGTAGTACACAACTTCAACTAGTTAGCAGCCATCTGCCGCTTGTATCTTATGTAAGCCGGAGGCACACAGTATCTGACGGAAGTATCTTGCTTTTAAGTTGCATAAATAATGCTAAATGAAAAAATTGAACGCAGCTTGTTCAAACAGTACCGAGCTTCAGAAAGAAAACATTTGCTCCCAAAATACTTGACTAATGCAATCAGAACCAAAAAAAATTAATAAGCAATTAGTCAAATACAGTACACAGGACAAGAACATATACCTGCTGATATTATTGTACTAAAGCAGTCAATTACTGCATATATACTATTTCCCCCTTCTACTACTAAGAAAGGTCTTATACAGCATTTGCAGGAACATCTCCTCTTACACACAGCTAATGTTTAGGCAATGTCATGGAAATACAAATGTATATAAATCCTCAAGAAGCGCCCTTTCATTGCTTTAAAAGCTTCAAAACATTGTGGATGGTGTCAATAATAAACCCACTTAGTTGTTGTTGGGTTTTTTACTGAAAGCTTTGCCTGGTAAAGTAGAAAGGCTGCTAGTGCACTGTTTACAATTTCCTTGCTTACCATGTCATTTTTCTGGTTATCCAGTAAAACCCCTCTAAAGCCAATGGCAGGCTTGTAGCTGATCGTTCAAGGCTTTGGCCTCCCCTGGCATAAAGTAATTGTGTTTATGGTTCAAGACCACAATGCAACACCCACTCATCTGTTAGCAGAGAAAAGGTCTGGAGGCTCCTCCAAGTCAGACAGGGTTGGGGTGAAAAGGGTCATACTGGTGCTGCCACGCTGACCCAGTCAGTGGCTTCCAGTAGTTTTTCCATTAAAATTAAGACCCAATTTGCTGACTTTCAGTGTTTTTGTCCATGTGATGTATAAAGCAGGTAACATTTAATCTGTGTTGGCTTTGGTCTTTTTTACAGTATTAAAGAAATACTACATTATTTTTAAAATGTACAATGTAGAAAAAGCAGTCAAGTACTTGGTAAAGTGGCTTAGTAAGATGTTTTTTTTAATTATTTTAGTGTTTTTAAGTTTGTTGGAATTTAAAAAATGTATAGTTAATCCTAAAAATGATTATATAAATTGTGGTGTTTAAACCAGAAATGGTGTTAACCTTTAAACAAGCATGAATGCCAATACAGTTATAGAGTGCTGTGTTATCTGTTCCGCCTGTAGGTGGCGATAAAGAGCTGTCTAGTGGTCCTATATTGCAGTGTAGTGTCTCATCATCGCCCATGGCTGAAGCCTGTTGTACTGAATAAAGGACTCATCGTCCACCACCCTTTGCTCTACGTCGTCTTTCACCTAAGAGATATTACATGTGAGACACTACATAAATGATACATTATTTTGTCCCTGTACTTTCAAAAACATTTAGATTTGTTTATTCCCTAGGAGCGGCTGGTGGTGGAGAATTCTGATTGGATCGCAGTAGTGCCATATTGGGCAACATGGCCCTACCAGACGCTGTTGTTGCCACGACGACATGTCCTCAGAATCCATGAACTGACAAGAGATGAAAGAGAGAGTGAGTATGTTTGCTAAGACAAAGGACGCAATTATGACTAGTTATGCAACTCAGTGGCTCAAACTCTAAACCACCAGGTTGGATTCCTGACCAAGGTACTGCATTTACTTCTATGCTCATTCAAAGCTCATTCATTCATCAAGGGAAGAAAACTATTGATTTTACATCCCTAATAATAATTAATTGAGGTGTTTGGAGTGATTCTAAATGAGCACCATGTCAACTGCAAACAAAAGCGATTTTAGGTTCAGCTACATATATACAGGTTACAAAATAAATAAACAATAAATGAGTTTTAAGTATAATGTACTTCTCTTCTTATCAAATGTAAGAATTATTAGCATTAACAGTTGTTGGTGTTGTCAGACCATAAATTCTCTCAAAATGCAAGTGATCTAGTTAGATCACCTATCATTAGGTTGTTGACTGTTGAGGAGCTGTTTAACTGAAATACTTTTGTTTTTCAGTTTTTAATTTTATTAGTAAGCCCAATGTAAGGCCTGCTCAACAACAAATATTAATTAATAATCAGCTCCTTAAGTTGATTTTAAGGATCACCCATTAAGATATAAATAAATCAAGCATGTCACCCATTATCTGCCTAGCTAGGAAGTGTTTTTTGATTACTGGGGCATCTACTGGGGCATCTGGGCACAGAAACGTTCAGAAGAAGGGCCAGAGAAACAGTATTGGCCAGGTATTAACAAAGACATTGACAACATGATAAGAAAATGTGAAACATGTATCAGACACAATTACAAACAAACAAAACCATTGCTGACCGCAGATCTACCAACTGCAGAAGGTGGGCATCTGAATGGTAAAGACTATCTCTTGTTAATAGACTATTATTCTAACTATCCTGGGGTAGCACAAGTACTTCTGCACAGTCTGCCATCACACATTTGAAAGGTTTAGTCCTCAGACTTATAGTCAGTAAAAAAGATGGCTGCTGACATGAATTTTTGAGTGGTACTTTGCCCCAGCTGGATCTAACATTCTGCTAAATTTAGACTTATCTGAGATCATCTGTGATTATATCAACCTGGAATCTTTAGGGACCAGCCCATTGAGGATATAGAGTCTTACATCAATATGTTCTACAACAAAATGTCAAACAGACAAGACAGCAAACGTTGCAGGACACAGCTGAGCTCAAGCAAAGCTGATGACTCAAAAATATCCATGGATCTCCACCACATACGCGAGTCCATAACCATAATGAAAGAGACATTATTGAGGGATTTCATTACCCAGCAGTTTGCAGAGAGCAGGATGTAATTCATCCCAGAAAGTTTTTATCAAAGTGTACCAGAAAATGTATGTGTTCCATGTTGTTGCATAGTCTCCAGCATAGCTATTGAATATTTATTTATTTACTTTTAATCTTAGGTGTAATGAAGCACCTTATTTGATTTTTCCAAATGAATTCTCCCCATTTCTGTGATTGTGTTGTGGTTTGAGTTGTTTTTTACACATACCAGACCACATCTTTTCTGGGATCTCTTCTTTCAGCTGCCATTTGGCCTCGATATACAATGAATCATTTTTAGATTCCATTAAGCAACAGTACAGGTTTGTCAGTGTTTTAAACTACATTACCGTATGCTTGCTTCAGTACCTTTATGATAGGATGTGTTCCGTCCTAATGTTTCTCATTTGCAGATATTTGAAGAAATCCTGATTTGTTAGGTCATATGTATTTGTAAGTTCTAGAAAACTCATCATTTCATGATCCAATTAAAAGTACTTTGCAATAGTGGAGACAGTTCACTTGCAAATTTTCTGTACCACTTGGATGGAAATCCATCACTTCCATTTATTTGGTTTTAGTCTTCCTATTGTTTTCAGGATTTCCTCTGCTGTTATGCATTGATTTTGTATTGTACCTATTGAGGGTAATTCCAAGGAGTCAAGGAATGCTGTTTTGATTTGAGGTAGATTGTTGAGTGTAAAGTTCTTTGTAGTAATCTCTGAAGATATTTTCAATTGCTCCTTGTTCGTATTGAAATTGGTTTGTTTTTGGATCATGCAGTTTATTTACTGACTTATCGTCCTGTTGTTTTTGTAATTGTTTAGCTAATAATTTAACAGCTTTTGGTCCTGTTTCATAATAATTTTGTTTTAAATATCTTGCTTTTGCAAATCATCTATTTTCTTTCTCATCTCTTTCATTACTTACCATAAGTCTTTAAGACATAATGCCCTTCTTTTTTTTCATTTAAACTAAACTTAAAATAGACACTCATTCCGCAACATTGTTCTCCCTGCGCTGGAATTCCTGCAGCCGTCCCCGTGCACGTCTGCTGGTCTCCAGTGTTTGGTCACTCATGATGTGTTTCCATACTGCGTTCCTGGTTGACAAGAGTTTTCAATAAGGGTAGATTCCTCTGAGTTGTTTCTTGTTTCTTCAACTTAATATCCTTTTTTTTTTTTTTTATGCAGCTCGTCGGTTGCCTCCTCTGCACTGCTATATGATTTCACTCTGTTAGCCCAGTGGATGTGTATCTTATTCAGGGGTGTCTAGAAAGGAATGCATTCCCCCTTTAAAATCATATCAAAATATTTTAGCCGCTGGAGGCTTGAATCTTTACTTTTATCCGTCCTAACCACTGGACCCCACCACCAGAAAACTGTTGCTAGCATAAACCAGCTCGTAAATATCTGGAGCTAGCCATGTCTTTGTGTATGGACTGCGAACACCACTACTCACACCTAAAGGATGATATCCAAGGCCTTAAGCTGGAACTTCGGAACAAGGACCAATTGATTGAAGGCTTTGTTTCCATAGTAGCTGCACAGTCAAGACTACATGCAGTCCTCAACTCTGTGGGTCCTGGCAGCCCGATCACCATCCTCGTTGGCATCAAAGCTATTGTCTGCCTCCGCCGCCACTCTTCCCTGGCTGACCTCCAATAATCTCGGCTCTGCGCCGGTCCACCCTCAGACCGGTGGCCGAGATGAACAGGCACCACTCCCTGGGAGAACCCGTTGCAGGGGCCTCGTGCACCAATGGTGCTGAGGCAGGAGCTCAAGGCATCGCCCTCACCGCACTGAACCTGGATGCAACATCACCAGCCCTGCCAGCTGTCGGCCCCAATACACAGCTCCACTCCCAAGCTGCCTAAGCCGTCCTGGACCGAGGTGGTAGCCAACGCCGCAGCCGGAAAATGGAAAATCTCCCTCCTCCGCAACCCCTGGTGGCCCCCTGCAACTGACAGACGAGGCTCTGGTTGGCCAGATAAGGCATCCGCGTCTACTCTTCCTGCACTCAGCACAGCAGGGAAAATAACCACACCACCAAGGTGGCCTACGTCTATGCTGCTTCACCTTCACCTGCAGTGTGTGCTACTATGTTGCAGGAGGCTATCATCAGAAGCTCCGGGCGTCTTCATCCTACCGAGCCGCGGCAGCTGTACCACTCGATGCAGTCCCCTCAGCCTGATCAGCCGGCCTCACCCACGTGCCCGCAGTCCACACCAGGTAGCACTCACCACCTACTCACCCTCTTTTTCCTCCGACAACTCATCATTGGAGTTTACTAGAAATTTCCACACTGTCTCTCCAGTGCCACTGTCCCCCTATTCTTGGAAAAACTCCTCAGTCTTCTGCCCTCACTCCTGATTAAAAGAAACATCGTGCATGTAGGCATAAACGGCACATCCCGACGGCAGTCTGAGAGCACCAAAAAGGATTTTAAATCTCCTTTTTAACATTTTAAAAGACTGTGGAAAATCTGTTTTTATTTCTGGACCCATTCCATCTTTAAGACATGAGCGTCAAATGAGACATACAATGACACATACAAATCACACGACCTGGATTTTATTGAAAATGTAGTTCTGGAATCATGAAAAAAAGATGGAGTTCACCCAAGACTATTGGTCAGACAACTGTTATCGACTTATATCCAGCAAGTACTCCTGAGCTCATCACGTGACAATCATCACAGTACACACTCGCTTCCAGTCCCACCTCCCCTGTTTCACCTTAGAACAATTTATTCAGTGCAAGGCCCCCCCCCTTCTGCTCCACACACATGCTGCCACTCTTTTTCTCCCTCCTCTCTATCCTCCAACATTTATACGCCCTCTGCTGCCACTGACCTTAGCCCTGAATTCCATCCATCCAGTTTCTTCCACTTATCCGAGGTCGGGTCTTGGTGCCAGCAGGCGCAGTAAGTCAACCCAGACTTCCCTCTCCCCAGCAATGTTTTCCAGCTACTCCTGGGGGATTCCGAGGCATTCCCAGGCTAGAAGGCATATATAATCCCTGCTGCGAACTCTGGGTCTACCCCAGGGTCTCCTCCCAGTTGGGCGTGCCCGGAAAACCTCGAAAAGGGAGGCATCCAAGAGGCATCCTAATCAGATGCCCAAACCACCTCAACTGGCTCCTGTCGATATGAAGGAGCAGTGGCTCTACTCCGAGCTCTCCCCGAATGTCTGAGCTCCTCACCCTATCTCTAAGGCTGAGCCCAGCCACCCTCAGGAGGAGGAAAGTCATTTCGGCCGCTTGTATCTGCAATCTCATTCTTTCGGTCTCTACCCATAACTCATGGCCATAGGTGAGGGTTGGGGGTGAAGATTGACCGGTAAATCAAGAGCTTTGCCTTCAGGCTAAGCTGCCTCTTTACCTCAGCGGTCTGGCACAATGCCTGCATTACTGCTGACGCTAAGCAATTCTGTCTGTCAATCTCACAGTCCATCCTACCCTCACTCTTGAACAAGACCCCGAGATACTTAAACTCCTTCACTTGGGGCAAGGACTCACTCCCCACCCGGAAAGAGCAATCCACTGTTTTCCGGCAGAGAACCATGGCCTCAGACTTGGAGGTGCTAACCCTCATCCCAGTCGCTTCGCGCTCAGCTGCAAACCACCCGAATGCCTGCTGAAGCTCCCAGCATGAGGAAGGCAACAAAATCACATCATCTGCAAAAACCTGGACCAGACCTTCAGGCGGACAGCCTGTAGGCAGGGCACATAGCCAGGACAGTTCTGGAGGGCGGCCAGGAGGCCAACCAAACACGGAGAACAGTTCAGGTGGACGGCCCCGAGGCCGACCAGACAGAGAACAGATCAGGAAGGTGGCCCGGAGGCCGACCAGACACAGAGAACAGATCAGGAGGGCGACCCGGAGGCCGACCAAACACAGGGAACAGTTCAGGGGGGCGGCCAGGTGGCCTCTGACGATGGCGCAGGAGTCTTCAGGGCCTCCCACAGAGAAACAGGAGTGGGCAGAACCTCCCACGGAAACACAGGAGTGGGCAGATCCTCCCACGGAGAAACAGGAGTGGGCAGAACCTCCCACGGAGACACAGGAGTGGGCAGAACCTCCCACGGAGACACAGGAGTGGGCAGATCCTCCCACAGATCCTCCTGGTGAGCTGGGCAGCGAAGGCTCTTGTGAGCTGGGCAGCGAAGACTCTTGTGAGCTGGGCAGCAAAGACTCGGGTGCGCTGGGCAGCAAAGACTCAAGTGCGCTGGGCAGCGAAGACTCGGGTGCTCTGGGCAGCGAAGACTCGAGTGCGCTGGGCAGCGAAGACTGGGTGCGCTGGGCAGCGACTTGTGTTGAGGCCTGTGCTGAGGCTTGTGTTGAGGCCTGGGCTGAGGCTTGTGTTGAGGCCTGGGCTGAGACTGTGGCTTGGGCTGGTACACAGGCTGCTGAGGTTGAGGCTTGAGCTGAGGCTTGGGTTGGCTCACCAGCTGCTGGGGCTTGGGCTGAGGCTTGATTTGAGACTTGAGCTGAGGCTTGAGCTGAGGCTTGAGCTGTGGCTTGGGTTGAGGCTTGAACTCAGGCTTGTACTGAGGCAGAGACTCTTGGGTGCTGGGTGACGAGAAAAACTCTTTAGTCCATTCAGGGAGTAAAGGTCCGAGCCATGGCCTTGAGAGGATCTCCTCTTGCGCCGCTGAAATGGCTGCCTCTCTTTCCTCGCCACCACAAGCCATTTTCAAGTCATTTCTTAAACATGTGAGGTTATAAGTAACCTCACGTAGTTCCAACAAAAAAATCCTTCCGCTGGGTCCATTTTGTCTGGTCAGATCATTCTGTCACGGTAGGTGGAAAACAGGGAGGAGGACCCAATTGCAGGAACCAAAATATTTATTTTAACGAAAAAAAAAAGGCAAAACAAAACTTACTTTCAAAAAGTCCAACTAAAAAATCCAAAAGGTAAAACACAGAGAATCACAAGAAGACGACGACCAGACTGACAACTAACATTCAATGTCCAACAAACAACAATGATCTGACACAGAGGGGAAGAAACACAGAGACTAAATAGACAGGGGCAATCAAACAAAGGTGAGACCAACAAGACACAGGTGAGGACAATCAGGGCAAATCAGGACTGAGGGGAAACACAGAGACTGGAGTAAAGACAAAACACAGAGACACAAGGAGAAGAAATTACAAAATAAAACAGGAAACACTAAAGACTAAACAATCAACACTAGGAAACATTCATTTAAAGAAACACAAGGGAAACACCAGTGAAGAATGAGAACAAAACAATATAAAGAAATATAAACTCCGAAATACAAACTAAAAAAGACCAAATCATGACAGCTGGTCCACTGTCCCAGGGCCAGGACGGAATCCACACTGTCCACCTTGTATCTGAGGTTCGACGATCGGTCGGCACCTCCTTTCTAGCACCGTTAAGCAAACTTTCCCCAGAAGGCTGAGAAGTGCGATACCCCGGTAATTGGAGCACACCCTCCAGTCCCCCTTTTTAAAATGGGAACCACCACACCGGTCTGCCACTCCACAGGCACTGTCCCAGATTTCCATGCAACATTGAAGAGGCACGTCAGCCAAGACAGCCCAACAATGTCTTTAGCATCTCAGGGCAAATCTCATCCACACCTGGCGCCTTGCCACTGAGGAGCTTTCTAACTGCCTCAGTGACCTCTGCCAAGGTTAGTGGTAAGGCTTCCCCCGGATCTTCAGACTTTGCCTCCTCTTCAGAGGACCTGTTGTTTGGGTTCAGGACTTCCTCAAAGTATTCCTTTCACCGCCCAACAATGTCAGCAGCCCTTCACCCCTGCTGATTTCCTGCCCTGAATTCATTATTCCTATACACACCACCTGCAGACTGTATCATCGTCATCTCTCACCTGTCAAATCCTGTAATCATAACAATTTAATCCTAGTCTGCATCTATCATCACAGAGACCTGGATGACCCCAGAAGATTGCACTTCTCTTATTGAAGCGACCCTGCCGGCCTTCTTAAGCCTAATTAGCCCTGACCACTTTGAGAAAAAGGATATGTGTGTGCAAGCACGGATTAAGAATGCAGAGGCCCCTGGCCACAAATTTTTGGAGGCCCCCCCCCCTCCTCTACACACGCGCAATTCAGTAGTCCAACGTTGCTGTTAAACACCTGTAGCTAATACAGGATTTACAATGACAGGCTAAAGCCTATGATCACATACACCTGTACATTTCTTCTATCGTACAGGATTTACACCACGTTATAGAATCAATACTTTTGTAGGAAGCAACTATAGCATCCATCAATCACACAGGCGCAGAGAGCGAGCGCACGTGCACACACAAGCACACGCACAGGCACACACACACATTACACATCTAATCACAGGATTTTCACGATAGAGACATAAGGATAAAAAAGCCTAATGTTTTCCAAGAACAATACCGTAGAGACAAGAATATACAGGCTACTACCTTAAATGATGACAGTCCCTTATGTGTAAATAATTTGAGATAAAGCCTTACCTAATGGTCTTCTTTCTGGCCTTTCTCCTCGAAAACTCCTCCACCACATCATTAAAATCCAGTTCTCTGACGAGTTCTTATCCATGTTTGTTCTTTGTTTTTGGCTGCTAACATTAACTTAGTTTCACACATAAATAATGCCGGTTATTCCCTCTCTTTTTCCGCCAACTAACGGAGGGTCACCAATGGTGTTGCCAGATCTCGTGAGAGAAATAAGCAGCCAGGTCTATGGAAATAATCCCAAAACAAGCGACTTGGCTTAATATCTATACCCAGCCAGCTGCGGCTGACAGCCTACAATTGTTCGTGAAAATCTTGATTTTGATTTGGGGAGATTGGCATGGCTGGCTAGCTAGTACTGTTGTTAAACACACGATCAAATTATATTTACTGTTTGTTAAAAGTACACAAAGTTATTGACCTTAAATCTTGCTAGCAAACGTTAGCTTTCTGGTTCAAATGTGAGCCAATCTAGTTCGTCTCTTCCTCCCACTAATTAATATATTTTTTTCCACTTTTTCTCCACTTATTCCTGGGCATTGTCACTCTGTCGCTCTGTCAGGTGTAGTTGTGCATGTGTGTGTGGGGGTGCCGGATCGGACAGATCCTGGAAAAGGACAAACTAACTATCGCGTCCATGTTTCACTTTAGAGCTGGGAGAGAATCAGTAGGAGTTCATACAGGGAGCAAAGCAAGCCCCCAAATAAGCAACTACACTTTAGAAAACAAACCCAAAAACCCGCAACCCGCGACTGACGACTTTACAGAAAACAAGCCCAAAGTCGCTTATAACAAGCGGACTTGGCAACACTCACCGTACTCCGCTTCACCATCATGACACAGACACAGCCAGCAAACCAATCATAATAGTTTTGTTATTATCACATAAAGTAACTTTACATCCATTGGTTCATATTTCAACCATGGATTTCAACACACACATTGTTATTTTTTTATTTTAAAAAAAAGGCAAGATGAGGCTACAGTTGGTGGGGTTTTGGAGGCCCCTAGTGGTCGGAGGCCCCCGAGCACCGGCTCAATCAGCCCGATGGATCTTCCGTGCCTGTGTGTGTGTCAGATCACAAACTGGTTTTATTCAGAATAGTTTTATCTCAGCCACCTTTTATTAATAAGGCACCTGTCCGCAGCAAGGTTTTTAACGTCTGACCTGCAAGCTTTCAGAGCTGTTTACTTCTTCCTTTTTTTGTTATTAAACTTTTTATTTGAAGAAAAAGGAACAAGTTAAACATGATGCTCTTATGTTTGTAAACATGCCATTAAAAAAAAAATAAAAAATTCACATCATTAGAAAAGCTCCCACACTCTCTCACATCACAGTACTCCTATAACGGTAGGCAGGTATAAAGCTACAAAGAATAAGAAGTGGCCATGATGGTTAGAGATATAAAAATAGAATAGATAAGATCGGTGGACATACAACAGTAAATAAAATGGACAAGAACAGCTGTAAAAGTAATACATTTATCTACACCATATGTACCTTTCCTACAACATAACCTTTCCTGTGAGCAATATCTTATAATGGGGTGGTAGTAACTGCTATGGCAAAATCAGCAACACAAATGTTTGTAATTATAGATTAAGTAAGATAGTTTACTGCATACATGTATAACTCTCCATTTACTGAAACAAAGAAAGAAAAAAAAAAAAAAAAAAAAACTGAACCAGATGAGTGGAGTCAAAAACTAGAGGGGTTTATCACATTACCCAGTATCTTGTCTTATAGTTGTTATAAAGTTTATCCAGGTTTTCCAGTAACTCTCAAACTTATCTTTTTCAAGCCTGAGAATGAATGTTAGCTTCTCCATTATAAAAATATCCTGAACCACTTTAATCCAGTCTTCGACTGTAGGAGGATCTTTTACCAACCATTTCCTTGTGATTGCCTTCTTAGTTGCTAGTGATAGGATATTATACATATATTTGTTTTCGGACCCCTTCACAGTGTCTGGGCTTAATCCCAGGCATAAATTCACAAACTCTAATGGGATCACTATTTTCATGATTTTCTCCATGGTCAATTTAATTTCTTTCCAAAATTTTGAGATGACCGGGCAGTCCCAAAACACAAGGAAATGTGTTGCCTTATTTTCACCACATGATCTCCAACAGGATGTACTTGCTCCCTGAGAAGTCCTTTGAGCTGGAACTCTGAAAAATCTAACTATACTCTTCCACCCAAATTCTCTCCAGGACAGAGCAGATGTACTTTTCCACTGTTGTGAAATTATTTTTTCCCACATTTCCATCTGCATCACGATGTTACTCTCCTTCTCCCATTTCTCCTTTACATATACAGTATCATTCCCATCTACCTCTTGTAACACCTTATATATCTTTGATATGTTTCCACGTCCAGGGTCTGACCTGTAGCCAAGTAGAAATATTTTCACTATACCCAAATTGATTTGTTGCAATTCTTCCTTTCTCGTTGTTTTCTCTAGGTAATGTCTAAGTTGCAAAAATCTATAAAAATCCTGACTGGTTAGATCAAATCGATTTTTGAGATCCTGGAATTGTTGCAGCGTGCCCCTCTCATAGAGGTCACAATGTTTTATTAACCCTTTATCAGCCCACTGTCTAAATCTTGCATCCATCCTGTTTGGTAAGAAATCTGAGTCATATCCTATCCATCTTATAATCCAGTATGGTTCTTTGGCCTTATTTTCATTGATTACTCTGTGCCAAATCTTAATTGACATTTTTATTAATGGGTTTATGTCTTTTAAATAGGCAACCAACCCACTGTCCCCGATAATTGCTTGTAATGGAATATCACTAGATATCTGACAGTCTATGTCTTTCCACTTCGCTTTATAAGAAGGGTTGCAAATATTAACCAAAATCTTAATCTGCACCGCTTGGTAATAATTTTTAATATTCGGGAGAGAGAGGCCTCCTTTGTCTTTTGCTAATTGAAGAGTCTTATAGCGAATTCTTGGCCTCTTCCCCTGCCAGATGAATCGGGATATCAATTTGTCTAATTCTTGAAATTTCCCCTTTGGAAGTTCTACTGGTATGTTTTGAAACAGATATAATAATCTGGGTAGCACGTTCATTTTTATTGCTTCTACTCTCTGTCCTAACCCTAAAAAAGGCACTAGATTCCATCTGGTCAGATCAGAATTGATTTTGGAAATTAGGGGGTCATAGTTCTCTGATATAATCGTGTTCAAATATTTAGGGATATTCACACCCAGGTACTTAATTGACTTTGATTCCCAGTTCACTTTAAATTCCTCTCTGATGGATTGGCTAGGAGAGTAATTAAATGTCAAAATTTGAGATTTGTTGTTGTTTAATTTGTAACCTGATAATAGACCTTATTCCCTCAGGGTTATAAGCAATTCTGGGAAGGAGGAAGATGGATGTCCCAAGTATATCAAAATGTCATCTGCGAAGAGGGCAATTTTGTGTTCTTGTTGGGACACCATGATCCCCCTTATCTTCTCATTCTGTCTTATCCACTGACTCAAGGGCTCTATAAAAATGGCAAATAAGAGCCGGGATATGGGACAGCCTTGTCGACATCCCCTCTCCAATTCAAAAATATTTGATAATCCTCCATTAATGCGAATTTTAGCTGTTGGTTTAAAGTATAGGGCTTGTATTGTCCTAACAAAATCATTGTGGAACCGGAATCTCTCTAGTATCTTATATAGGAAAGACCAATCAACAGAGTCAAATGCCTTCTCGGCATCCAACCCCAACAGGACAGCTTCTAAATTATCTTTGTTTATATGGTTAATTACATGTAATGTCCTTCTAATGTTATCCTGTGTTTGCCTATGTCTAATGAAACCTGTTTGGTCCAACTGTATAATATCTGGAAGTATTATTTCTAAGCGTTTTGCTAGAATTGATGTGAAGAGCTTATAATCTTGGTTCAACAGACTAATTGGGCGGTAATTAGAGCAGTCTGTCACATCTTTCCCTTCTTTTGGTATCACAGTTATAGTTGCTTCCCTCCAAGAAGGGGGAATTTCTCCTTTCTCAAGGACCCAATTGAATGTTCTGAGCAACAATGGTGATAAAGAGTCACTAAAGGTCTTGTACCATTCCGCTGGGAACCCATCAGAGCCTGGAGACTTATTAGATTTGAGTCTAGATATTGCCTTTTGGAGTTCTCCTATAGTCACATTGGCCAGTAAAGCTTTATTCTGATCTTCTGTAATTGTTGGGAGATCAAGTGATGCTAGCAGAGATTCAGGTGATCTATCCCCCCTATAGGCCATCCGGGAATACAGGTTTTTGTAATATTTTTCAAAACAACTGTGAATATCTTGGAACTGATGTTTAATTCGTTTGGTGATTGGGTCTTTAATTTTATATACTACCCTCTCTGCTTGTTGTTTTCTTAATTTGTATGCCAGAATTTTGGCTGATTTACTCCCTACTTCATAATACCTTTGTTTCAAAAAGGTTAGTTTTTTCTGAATGTCTACCTCATAAATTTCTTTGATCTGATTTTTAATTTCCCCAATTTTCTGGCTAAAGTCCAATTGGGTGTATTTTTTATGTTTTTTCTCCAAGTTTTCCAACTCTTTTTCTAATATATCCAACTTCTCCTGTCTGAGCCTCTTTTGTAGTGCCAATTTTGCAATGATTTTCCCTCTCAAAACCGCCTTACCAGCATCCCACACCATAAGGGGGGAAACTTCACCATTATCATTTTCTGACAAGTATAACTTAATTTCTTCTTGAAGTTCTTCCTTCATTTTTCCCTTAAGTACGTTTAAAATAAGCCTCCAGGAAAAAGTATTTTTGCTATTTCTTAAATTTAAATCAAGGTACACCGGACTATGATCTGACAAGTCCATTAAACCAATTTTACATGACCTTACAAAACCGATATCTTTACTGTACATAAAAAAATAATCAATCCTTGAGTAAGTTTTATGTGGTGATGAATAAAAGGTGTAATCTCTAACTGTGGGATTGAGCTCCCTCCATACATCACAGATACCCATCTCTCTTATCATCTTTCTCACCTTTTTGCCTATAGTGTTATTCTGGGTCCGAGATAGTTTTGACACATCCCAGTTTGGGTTCAGCCTCAGATTAAAGTCACCGCCACAGATCACCTTTCCCTGGGCTTTCGTAATCATTAGATCAAAGATTTGTCTATAGAACGCCCACGTGGCACCTGGTGGTGCATAGATGTTTAAGAGAGTGGTTTCTGAGCCTTCTAATTTTCCCATAACCATATTATACCTTCCCTCCTTGTCCGTGATTTCTGTTGTCTTTTCAAAGATCACTCTTTTTGATATCGATGTTGCCACACCCCTTCTGTGTCCTGTTTTATATGAGGATGAGTAAACCTGATTGAAGCCCTGCCTTTTAAGTTTGGCATGCTCGGAGTCAGTTAAATGGGTCTCTTGCAGGAATATTATATCTACCTTGTCTTTTTTCATTTTGCCCAGAATTTTACTTCTTTTAACCGGATTAAGTACACCCTTCACATTGTAGGAAGCCAACCTAAGTGGAACCTTTTGACTTTCCATTATAAAACAAGTACTATCTTCACTCTTACTACCCCCACTCCACTCGAACTCTGTAAGAACATGAATACAAAAAGAACATAAGTAAAACAAATCCAGAAAAACGTGAACTTGATAAATTTCACCTGTGTCTCAAATTGAGCTTCCTGTTTTGAGGTCTTGATTGTGACCCTTAAAGAGCCGCGATGTTTTGCCGGCTCAGAGGGAAAGCCTCCATGCATCTCCAGCTGTGGAGGGCCCTCCTTTAAGTTTTCAAAATGATCCATACATTTAGCTTAGTCCGATCCTCCCCGATCCTATCATGTTATTAATGTCATTAAGCCAACCCAAACGCCTCTCTTGGCAATTTTTTAAATTGTTTATTCCAGTCACCACTATTATGCCTCCTTACCATGAATAGTCCGTGCCGAGACAACACAAGTTTACCGGAGAGTCCGTCTGAAAGTGTCCAGTTTCTTTTTAAAACCATCCCGCGGTGCCTCTGGCTGCTGCTCTCCTCCACCCGGGGGCCGGGTTTTGCGCCACATCAGGTTTTGAACTCTATCAGCCCAGCTCGCCGGTGGTTTATATATTGTCACGGACAGACCTCTCTTCACCATGTCCCTCGTAGCCTCCTCTGCTGAGTCGTACAGACATGTCTCTCCCTCGTAAAACACCCTCATTCTGGCTGGGAAAGGAGTTTGGAACCGTATATTGTTCTCCCTCAGCACCCTTTTCGCCTCCGCGTATTCCCGGCGCTTCCTGAAGGTCTCCGGTGCATAGTCGTGGTCCACGTAAACTTTTCTCTCCTGGTGGAGAAACCCCTTTTTTCGCCAAACCTGTTTCAGGATTTCCTCTTTAGTTTTGCTGCTGGAGAACTTGACAACTATGGATCGCGGGGGAGAATCAGCGGGTGGTTTAGGTCCCAGTGCACGGTGCGCACGCTCGATCTTTAGGTCGTCGGTGCTGGACAACTCCAGTTTTTCCCTCAGTAGCTTTTCAACGAATGTTATCATCGATGTGGAGTTGTTCTCCGACCCTTCTTCTATGCCGTGAATTCGTATATTCTCCCGTCTTGCTCTTCCCTCTTGATCCGTTAGCTTGTTTTCCAATTTAGCCTGTAGCTTTAGCAGTTCCCTCGTGGCCTCCTCCAGCCCCTGCACTCTTTCCTCAGTCTCTGAAATGCGTATTTCGGCTTCATCAACTCTGCTGTTAGTTGCCTTAATGTCCTCTCGTATCTCTCGGAGAGTCTCTGCATTTTCACGCCGAAACTCTCTCAGCTCTTGCAATATAATTTGCAGGTTAGCCATGTCCGCATCCACCTGTAGCTCCCCCGTCTCAAGGTGGCTAGCTGTATCCTCCTCGGCGGACTCTTCTTCGGCTGTTTGAGCCTTTTCCTTCATCTGTGAAGTGGTTTTTTGTCTTGGTTTGGGCATACTGTGAACGCCTCCTAAACTTCTTTTATTAATGTGTAGGAATCTTTTAAATAAATATGGCGTTTTTCCTAATGATCGGGGAGCTCCGTTAATCTGCTGCCTACCTCATGGCTGCTCCACCGGAAGTCTACTTCTTCCTTTTTTAAGTGCTTTTTATCCCAAGTTTAACACTGAGGAGCTGGTCTCCTATTTTAACCACACCTGTAAAACTGTGCTCTGGACTCTGTTGCTCCCTATAGAGAGAAGAAGTCAAATGAAGCTCCACAGCCATGGCTTAATGACTCCACAAATGAATGAAAGAGAAACTGCAGAAGAAAGGAGCAAAAATGGAAATAAAACGGGTTTGCAAGTATTCTATGATAACTGGAGAGAAGCAATGAAAAACTATCAAAAGGCAGTTAAAGATGCAAGAGCAGCATTTTTTTCTCATTTGATTTTAGCTAACCAATCAAACCCTGAATTTTATTTAAGGTTTTAGAATCAATCAGAGTCCCGGTAGAGCATTGCCCCTCTTTTGCGGGACACTCTAAACTCCTCATCCAGGTTACTGATGGGAAGCTGGGGTTTGTTGCTCCTGCCATACAGCGCTGCACTGCTTAAGCTGCATGGCAGACCCAGCAACCTACGGAGGTAACCTCTGATCTTCCTCTCCAGACACTCCACTGTTGACATTGTCACCTCATACACCAGCAGAGGCCAGAGAACGTGTGGTAGGACACCATGTTGATAGATCCAAGCCTTGAACCTGCCAGGTAAGCCAGACTTGTCAACAAGCTTCTTGCTGGTTGCTTGAACTGAAGCTGTGTTCCTGAGGCTGCAGTCAAAGACCTTACCTAGACTGGTGACTGCTTTCTCAGTGATAGATGGTATTGCAACGCCATCCACAAGAAGGCGAAAACTTGTCCACCACTTTCCCCTTCTTCAACACCATGAACCTGGGGTGCGTTCGAATATTTTAATTCCAACCTTGTGGTAATGTGAATTCTCCTAACACCTTTCCTTAACCCCATGACGTTTTCCACAGGGTTAAGGTAAAATGGATAGTGAAAGTAGATGGGAGGGACAATTCGAACGTACCCCTGGACTTGGCATGTTTGAATCTCATCATTGCCCATGCAATGACCTTTTCCAGACCTTGGAGGATCCACCTTCCCCCAGGGACTGATGTAGTGGTGACAGTAAGGTCATCCATAAAGGCAGTAGAAGAGAGATGGATCTGAACTGCTCCAGCTTGGTTGAATTTTCTTCCTTGGAGATCCAGACTCCCTCTGCGTGTCTCCACTGTTCTACCACCATCCCACTACACCACACCACCCGCAGCATCTTCCAAAGGATTCTGAGGAGCTCTGGGCAGTGCTTGTACACCTTGTAGGGTACCCCACTAGGTCCTGGAGCAGAACTTGCCCTGGCTGCTTTGACCACCTCTTGGACTTCCTTCCAGGTAGGTTCTCTGATGTTGAACTCTACCAAGGGGGCTGGTATTTTCAAAACTTGCTGGCTTGCTGGGGTCCCAGCTCCTTCTGTCTGTCTGGGTTGCTCAGAGAAGTGTGTAGGAAGTGATCTACTTCTTCCTTGGTGCAGTCAAGCCAACCGCAATGCTTCTTTGCCAGTAGCCGCTTTGTGAAGCTGAATGGGTCAGTTGTGAATGCAGCTCGCTTTCTGGTTTGCCAGCCTCCTTCTTCTGTGCCATTCCGCTCTATGCAGGGTCATGGGGTTGTTCATGAATCAGTCCCGGAGCTCAGCAAGAGGTGGTTTCTCCTTCTCAGTTGCGCTCTTCACCTGTTTAGCCAATCTCCGAAGCTCTTGCCGCAGCTGGTGGATCTTATCTGCTCTTCGGTTCTTGGTGTAAGTTGATCTGGCAGTCTTGCATTCCTCAACACCAAACCTCTCTGCTCCAAAACTTGTAATGATGGTGGTCAAAGTCCGGAGCCGACTCTTCACATCTCCCTTTGCTCTTGCTGTGATAATTCTGGCAGCATCTTCGTCAAACTGGTGCCACAGCCTGTACTGCTTTGCTGGAGGCCACTTGATCCCATGTTGATGAACTGGGCTAGGAACTGGAGAGATAAGTGCTCCAGTAGCTCCTCCTGCTTCTCACAAGGTGTAAATCCTGTGCGCTAAACTATACTCCCCTGAACCAAGCATTTCATCCTAGCCTGATGGATTTTAGGGCCCCACTCGTTCTTGCAGACCTTTCCGCAGATGGTAAATGGTAAATGGACTTGACTACTCAAAGCGCTTTTACACTGCAGGTCACACCTACCCATTCACACCCATTCACACACTGATGGCAGTGGTCGCTATGTAGTATGTAGTAAGACCATCAGAAGTAACTAATCCCATTCATCAAAAGCGCTTTAAGTAGTCAGAAGACTAGAAAAGCGCTATACAAGCTCAAATCCATTTACCATTTACCATTCATACACATTCATACGCCACCGCCGAAGCAGCGGGAGCAATTCGGGGTTAAGTGTCTTGCCCAAGTACACATCGGACATGTTGCTGCAGCAGCTGGGAATCGAACCCCCAACCATCAGGTTGAGCGATGACGACTCTACCACTGAGCCATAGCCGCCTGACAGATGCATTTCAGTCAGTTGGTGTCTGCTCCAAGGCCTGTGCCATAGGGCAACTTCAAGGTGCTGTTTCGCACAACCAGTTGCAGCATTATTTGGAGTGAGCCCTAGTACCATCTCAAAACTAAAGGCCAAGTTCCACATAACGGGGGATGTCAGAGATAGGCTGCAAAGTGGGCGTTCCCAAGAAGACGACACCCCAAGAAGACCGTTTCCTAACCCTGTCTGCACCGTAGGCAGTCTTCTACAGATTTGCAGTCAAGGTTTGCAGGACGATATGGCCGACTGCTCTCTACCCAGACAATGCGGAACAGACTGCACGCAGCCAAACTTTGGTCTAGGGCTGCCAGGAGGCCTGCCATGACTACCCTTCACCACCAAACCCATTTGCACTGGTGTCGGCAACATGTGCACTGGAACCTGAACATTTGGAGGAAGTTTATGTTCAGCGATGAGTCCAGAGAAGAAGCAGAGAATGCTATGCTGATTGCTGCACCGATAGGGTAAAAGCTTTTGGTGGAGGCAGTGTGATGGTGTGGGGCGGCATCTCCCTCACTGGAAAAACAAGGCTTGTCATCATTGTAGAAAATATCAATGCAGACAGATATCGAGATGAGATACTGCAACCAGTGGCAATCCTATATCTCCACAGTCTGGGACCGAACTCTTTCCTCCAAGATAAGAACGCTCAACCACACAGAGCGGGGTCTATCAGAGACTGCCTCCAGAATTTGGGAGTGGAGAGGATGGAATGGCCTGCCTGCAGTCCTGACCTCAACCCCATTGAACTTGTGGGATCAGCTTGGGCGTGTTGTTCATGCCAGAGTGACCAACACAACCACATTGGCTGCCTTTTGACAACTGCTGGTTGAAGAATGGGATGCCATCCCACAGCAGTGTGTGACCAGGCTGGTGACCAGCATAAGGAAGAGGTGCCAGGCTATTGTGGCTAAAATATCTAGATAATTTCGGGAGGACTGCTCCCAAGATTCTCCCGACCTGGCTGGTCCTCTGGTTTATTTTATTTATTATTTATTTGAAATGTCAGCGAACATGCTTACTGTTACATTTTATATCTGTAAGTTTAAGTCCATCTAGCATCAGACTAGGTTGTAAATGGTACTTGAGCTTATATAGCGCTTTTTTAGTCTTCTGACTACTCAAAGTGCTTTTACACTGCAGGTCACACCTACCCATTCATACCCATTCACACACTGATGGCAGTGGTCGCTATGTAGTAAGACCATCAGAAGTAACTAACCCCATTCATACACATTCATACGCCACCGACAAAGCAGCGGGAGCAATTCGGGGTTAAGTGTCTTGCCCAAGGACACATCGGACATGTTGCTGCAGCAGCTGGGGATCGACAACGACTCTACCACTGAGCCACAGCCGCCCTGTTGTAACATGTCATTCGCACTGTAGGTAAAGTTTTCTTTTTAACCAGTTGAATCATTCCTTTTGGAATAGCACGAGTTAAAGACTTACATTCTCTGAAAGGAGTTGGAAAGCTATGTACAGATGGAGCCAAAAAAACTCCCACCATTTCTTACCACGTACCTCGACCGGTATGTGCACGGTCCTTGCTAGGACCATGCAGGGGCCGAGATCCCCACGGTGACGTAGTCGATGGAGTACTCGCCGCGGGCGGACTTGTAACGCCCCTAAGCGTCACTTGTGGAAACTAGTTGCAACCGTTAATCTATCCACCAGGAGGAGCAGTGATTATGGAGGCTAAGGTGATTACTGCATCGGAAAACAGCTGCGCGTAATACTGTATGCGTCATTCGAGCGCACCTCGGTCTCAAGAATAAAACAAGCAACTGAATGCCCTGGCTGTGCGTAAGAATCGAAGTTGCCCAGCCTCCCGCTATTTTACATTCAAATAGATGCTCAGAATGCGACTGCCAATGACACATATGTTCACCTATTGAGCCTCTCATTAACGTCTGAGTTAATCATTTTATCTGCACCCGATAGACCATCATAATGATCCAAAACACATTAAAACACATTAGGTGAGAAATTATTGACAAATGCAATCTTCCAAGCTAAAATGTTTTTTTTGTTAAAAATAATATTTGGGATGAAGTACCACATTGAGTTGGGTTTAAGGCATTTTTTTAACTAGTTGATTTTTAAAGTATTAATGGTATCTGCAAAATCTAGGACTTCAAGGCCACCTTCTGCTTTAGTGTTAGAAAGTAAAGATTTGTTAAGTTGATTTATTCTTCTATATAAAATCTAGAAAAATACGGTTTACAGTTGAGGATGTAGAAACATTTACAAAAAGAGAATGGATGGATACACAAAACGGGAACAGACCTTCTGCTTTAGAGAGGAGAACTCTACTGAGAATAAAGAGATCCCTTTGAAGCCAGTTATTAAATATAGCCTTAGTCTTTTGAATTCTATTTGAGAAATGTAAGTGTTGTCTAGCTATTAGATTTTTTAGTTATAACTTGTTAGAGAAATTTCTTCCTAGTTCTCTAAACTATTAAGAACACAATGTGATATGATCCAGGAAACCTTTTTATAACGTGGCCACGGAGAGAAAACAGTTCTAATGATTGTCTCTCGATTTCTAGCTTTCACTAATCCTGAATACAGAAAACCCTCCTACAGTCTCAATACATCAAAGAACATTTAAAACAATAAAACACTTCATCAATTGCAGAACATCTGCTTGAAGGCAACCACGCCTACATACAATAGCACAATAGATCAAAATGGGACATTTGCTTAAAAGCAATCACACCTTTCTTTAAGATAGTAATTACCAGTTGATAGGTCATAGAAAGAGAACAGTTCAGGAAACCATTAAATGAAGAGCCAGTTGCTCCTAATTACTTCTGTTGTAAAGATTAGTGATGCTTGCTAGCTGAACAGACGTCTTTTGCTGAGCTCCCACTCCGTGAGGCACTAAATTACATTTACAAAGTTTCACTTTATGGTTAACCTCATATCCTCCTTGCAAGAAAGTGCAACAATGTCCGCGGGTGCCACAGGTACATCTCACTCAATCGGCGAGATCTAGGAGTGTAGCTAAAAATGTGCAGTCTGCTAGCAAGCTAGCTGACGCGGTGGCTAAAGATGGCACCGACGAGATTTATATAGCACAGTCGGTCACCGACAAGATAAGCTTGCTGATGGATGAAAAGTTTGCAGGCTTGCAAACAACTCTGGAAGATCTCACGGGGCTGATCAAAGAGCATTCCACCCACATTGGAGATGTTGAGAACCGTATTTCGGCTGCGGAAAATGAGGTGTCCTCTTTAAAAACTAATGTGTCCTCCCTTCAGCGGTCTGTGAAGGTGATGGAGGGCCATATTGATGACCTCAAAAACCGCAGCAAGAGAGACAACATACGGATCGTCGGGCTTGGAGAAGGCATCGAGGGCAGACAGCCACTGCAGTTCTTCGAATAATGGTTACCGATGACAGAGCGCAACGGGCAGCCGGCTGACCGACAACCGACCCCGGCCTGTGGTAATAAAGCTTCACAGCTTCAGTGATAAACAGAAGATTCTTCAATCGGCGAGGGAAAAAGGGCAGCTACGACATGACGGGCGTGCTTTTTCCATCAAGCCGGATTATTGAACTAAAGTTAAAGCTGCATGTCGGGAGTTTAATAAAGTCTCCGAGCAGCTCATTCAGAAGTGGATCCGTTTTACTATGCGCTTCCCGGCTAACCTCTGCATCAAATACAACAGCCAGGATCACTAATTTAAGACACACCAGGACGTGGAGAACTTCATCACTGGACTTGGCTAATAATTGATTCCTTTTATCTTTTCTCCACAACAAGGTTTAATTATAAGCCTCTGCAGTAATCACAACATGAGATACGGTACTGTCCTCTCGTCTCATGCCCTCTCATCTGGTACCTCTCACGTGGTGCCCTGAAGCCACGCCCCCTGGAGCTTCGTGAGCTTCTGATTATCAAAATAAAAGCTTGCGTCTGATCCGCTCGTTCCTACTTCTTTGTTTTTGAACTACAGGGTTAAGGCAATCATATCATACCATTGAATGATCGCCAATAGAAGAAATTATACAGATTATGAGCAGATTTTAGTTCTGATTATGTTTTTTTGATAGATAGATAGATACTTCATTGATCCCAGGGGAAATTCAAAGCATCCAGTAGCAGCTTACAAAGACAGAAATACGTCATGAAACAATTTTTACATCAAACAACAACCGCTGCCCCCCCCTCCCGCATGTATAAGGCTAACCTGAACAAAGATTTAAGGAATCCCCTACATTAATCAAAATGAAACCCGAGCAATTAAATTATACCTGTAGAAAGAAATTTAATTTATCAACAATCAGTACAAACAATAACTATTGTGGACGCATTGCAGTAATGAGAGCTCACTACAGCTAAAAAACTAATAATGCGTTAAATTTGTAAATTACATACTGTGTAAGACAGATCACTAACATAATCTTAAATATTGTTTAATTTTTCTAAATTATTAATTAAATAATAATTAAAAAAAAAATTATGAGCCGAGGGGGTGTGGCAGAGGCATGAGACGAGAGGTCTCCAGGCTGCAGCCATACCCGTCTAACAAACATTTCATTTAATCAGGATGGAGTTCTTTTTACGGACTAACTCTTAAGTTTCGTTTTCATTTTCAGCGGCGGAGCAAAAGGGGAGGGGGAGACGTGTCTGTGTAGGAGGATAAACTGCAGAATGATAGAATTAAAACCCCCCTCCCCATTCCCCCGCTGCCCTGCACTCACACTGCTGCAGGACTAACCGGGCTTGAGCACGGTTCTAGCGAGCTTTGTTTATAAGACAGGCGGACTTGAAAATAAAAAATAATCGGAGAACTACGCCTCATAGCCCATTTCAAATGAACCGAATGATACATGCAGTACATGACCTGAACCGTCGCTGTTCAACCGAACGGCACAGATTTTTGCCTTGAACCGTCCCATCCCTATAGCTGTAGTTAGTTTAGACTCATAGATAAGTTTGAGGTCTTCATCAACAGAAGCTATATATATATAGCCTAATATATATTTGGGATGTGGCATCTCAAGAGTAGAGAATATACCCATATGGCATGCAGGTAACCGTCTGTGGTGTTTTGTGTGCAGTATGAACATAATTTAGAATCAGTGAAACCCATTTTAAACATCCTCTCACCCTGAAGTGAACTCTGTGAATAATTTTGTATTGTATAAGTTCGCATTGTTTACATTGTTTCATATGGAGAATATGTTTCTGAAGATTTTGGTCCAGAAGTCGGCATTGGGGGTGATCTGGAGGTGTGTTTCCCATTTTGAGAAAGGGACAGATACTGTTTGGTCAAATTTGGAGATTATTTTGTAGATTTAACTATAAACAATAGTTTTTTCCTTGTTTTGATATTGATTATGTCTGAGGTTAATGGTGGAAGTTCAAAGTTGGATGTGATAAATTGATTTTGCTTTTTTATAGAATAATTAATTTGATTATATTCTATAAAGTGCTGTTCCCCAATGCCAAACTTCTGGACCAAATGAGGGAATGAGACAAGAGTGTTATGAAGAATGTGCTCCAGGTATGTGATACTTTTAGTGATCCATGCTGGGAGGTGGTTTTCTGTTAATTGCAAAGTCAGGGTTGTTCCAGATGGGAGTTTCCTTGGTAGGAGTTATTTGGTGTAATTTCCACCAGTCTGTCAGAGTTGTTGCTATGGTAGGGATTTTTAAAACAGGGGTGGCATTTGATAGAGGGGCTAATGAATGAGATATGGAGTTCTTTGCATAATGTTTGTTCCAGAGGTGGAAAGTAGCGAATTACATTTACTCACGTTACTGTAATTAAGTAGTTTTTTTGTGTACTTGTAGTTTTTTAAGTAGTTTTTAAAATCTGTAACTTTACTTTTGCTTGAGTAGGTTTTGTGTCAAGTATTTTACTTCACTACATTTTAAATCACATCCGTTACTGAGTAAAAAAATTTAGGCCTGCTATGAATGATTTTACTTCATCGCACCGGTGCGACGAGAAGCAGAGAGACCCTTTTTTAGAGAGGCTCATGCCACTTACGCTAGTGCAGCACGGATAAGCACCTCCACTACTGAAGGTGTGTTTATACTGTCTTAAGTCCAAGATGACTTAGTCCAAGATGACTGTGGCTCTGACTCGTGGGCAGAGGAGCGGCTGTGAATGCTGTTTCTCCCGACAGCATTATCGAGAATCACCGCTAAGTGCAGCTCCGCTAAAGCTCAGAGCAATAAATACATTTAATTACGGAAAGTTTTTCACAATAAATGTCCCTTATTGCCATCTTTTCGAGATGCATTTATTTTGAAGCAGACGTATCAGTAAATTATGTGTTTTAAGCTGTAGCACCTTAACAGAATGTGTGAAAATAAAAACTTCAAACCAAACAGGTTCAGTTATAAGCTTCAGCATAGCCTGCTAAGAGGTGAACATACAGTGACTTATTAAAACATCTCATATGAGATCATATAGTTTTATTTTAAAACAATAAATAGGCTAGCTTAATTTGCCTCTCGGGTTTAGTTGCAGCTAAATCAGCCTTTGATGACACAGCTGCATTGGAAACTAACCAGCCTCAGAATAATAAACCAAAATAACTAAAATACTGTTTAAACTGTTTATGAGTGAGACAAAGACCCTGTCAGTATTTTCTTTAATAGTTGAAACATTTCCATTCATAAAACAGCTGATTACTTGAACATTATAAGCCTTGATTATTAAATGATACATAATCAAACATGCTGCTGGTTAAAAAAGGGCTGGTACACAAAAGGTGTCATGTTGGCAATGTTTATGTTTTTTGTCCTCTATAGGCAAGTTAAGAAAATGTTTATGAGAAAAAATCTTAGTTTTAAAATACTTTTTATATATCATGCTGAAAGTTCTTGTCTTGTGCTTCAAAACGATTAACCTTTGTAGCATCAGTGAGTGCTATGAGCAAAAAAAGTTAACGTACAGCCCTGGCCTAAATAAAAAACGAAAGAATACCATTACAAATATACCTCTCTAAGGGTTTTACTCTAAGGTGTGTTGACTTGTTTTATTTTGTTATTGCACTTAATTTGTAAAGAAGGAAGTTTTTCCTGTTGAAATAGCACTCTTCCTCTTCATTTGGTGCCTATCAGAGAAATGCTTCAAATGTCAAAAATGCCATTTAATTTAGTCTTGCTAGAAACAAAATAAGAGAGGGTTAAACTATTAGTAAATTAAATTACAATAAGATGAAACCTACTTTGATTGCAATATGCGTCCCATCAACTGCTCCCAACACATTAGTGAAACCTTTAATCTCAAAGAACTGCTGTTTGGTTCTGATACATTCTGCAGCTGATGATGGAAATTTAATGAACTGACCACCTTTCTACAAAGTGCATTAGAAACTTTTTTTTTTTCTTTGACCACTCGGCTAACCGAGGATTGGCTCACACCCACAGTGCCCCCTAACACCATCTGAAAGGATCCAGAGGCATAAAATCTTAAGGCAACCATGATTTGTAAGACTACAGGAATTGGTGAAGATCTCCTTGTTTCCCTTTGCAGTTCATCTTATAAAATATCTGCAAGAAAACATGATTGCACGTCTAGGAAGTCTATACTGTCTGAGTAAAAAATGATCAGGAAGTGTAAGGGGATCCATTCTGTCTCTCAGTGGCCTTGGTGGATTTTCCTCCCTAGCTGCAACCCAAAGTACTTCCATCTAGAAAACAGTTTGGAATTTTTTTTTGTGAAAACCATATCTATGATATACTTATAAATACTTATAAATAACTTTGATTAAAGGAAAAGATAACAGCATTAGTTTCTTTGGGTAAAGGCAAATTAGATTCAAATGAACTGTCAAATTTGCTAGCTTATTTCCAGGAGTACCAGAAACATTCGACTTACACCAAAAACAAAAGTGGCAAGCTAAAATTAACAATAAATGTTAAGACAAGTTTAGTGAAATATTCAATGAATATTCAAATCGATTGTCTAAAATGTGTTTAAATTTAAGAATTTAGAGGCTTACCTTTCCACTCAATTCACTCAAAAAAAAAAAGTAGGACAAGTGTAGTGTGATCTTAAAGTTAAACGTACAGTATGTAAAATCTGCCGCAAGGGGGCTCTCAATCAAAACAATAACAAAAGAGATGATGTGTTGAATCAATACAAACGGGCAAAACCGACCTGAGAAAGACAATCTGTGTACTGACGATGTATCCCAGTATAATTTAAATGACGTTCTTTATCACAGCAGCACATACAGCGACAGAACGGCAGCTTTCAGTAGCAGCTAGCGGCTAGCTTATGCAGCGGTCTTTGACATAACATCCGGTGTTTCCTTGACAACGATCAACATTTCGTGTCTGTCATAGCGGCTCATCATGGCAGCTGCCTACAAGACACGTCCCGTTACAACTATAAAATTACGGATTTCTCTGGCTTTGATAACTTTTGGAAATATTTGAGGTGATGTAAGTACTCAACTAAAAAATATATATCACATGGGTTTAGTCAATTTTGAATTTAAGTTAGATATTTTAATGTAAACATTAGCATGCAATTCTACATACTGTACCTTTAAGAAGAAGGGCAGTAAGTATCTTTTTCGCTCATGTGGATGAAAGACAACAACTTACTGCACAGCACCGCAGGCCACTCCCGCTGAAGTAGAGAAGTTATGGTGCATTCACGTGGTATCGGGAAACAGAGATTCCGAGTTGTAAAATGCACATGAAATACCTGCTCAAGTCGGTTTTGTGTTTTGTTAATGTTAACATACTTTTTATTCATGCACGTATTGCACATAAACTCTTTCTCAAATATAACGTTTGACAATAAGAATTCTCCGAGTTGGGAAGTCGGACCACCCGAGCAGCACCTGAATGCAGCATTATATACCGACAACAACAACACATACGGCAGACAGACAGCGGCTGTGAGACAGGGAGCCTGAGCCGGCTCAAGCTGGGTGTCTCTATGGCGAAAGCTGATATGGACCGAGAATGGCAAAAAAAGTATGTTTCAACTTCAAAATGATATGGATGAAGGGGATTTTAAAGGTTTTGTGGTCGAATTGGATGTTCGTGGCTCTTTCTACGAGCCGCAACATAGCGGCGAGCCGGCTGCTGGTGCCGACAGGCAGGCTAGCTAGCCTAGCTTGCTAGGTCCGCGGCTGTGACAAGGAAGAAGGAGCCGGGGCAGACTTGTGTTGTCGGTGCTGCGACTGTTTGCCTTTGGACACAGACATAGGGTGCTTCTCACTTCCCTTAATTGCATCGAGTGTCTTCCAAGTTGCCTCCTCCACTTGCGTCTTAGTCCCTCCCACCTCTGGAACTCTCTCCCTGATAAAATCCGCACTGCTGCTTCTCTGGACATTTTCAAAAATCTGCTCAAACACCACCTGTTCACCAAAGCATTCGGCCTAAGTTTAACACCATAATCTGTTTGTTTTGTTTTGTGTTACCTCCCCCCCCCCCCCCTTCTATTGTAAAGCGTCCTTGGGTTTCTTGAAAGGCGCTATATAAATCCAAGTTATTATTATTATTATTATTAGAGATGCATGGAGGAAACGAAGCAGAGGAGAGAGGAACGAGGAGATCTGTTTGAAGAGACATGAGACGTCCTTTCCTCTACAGCGTCACGTGAAGCGACGTCTGTTTGTGATGATAACGTCAGCTGATCACGTTCAGCTGTCAGTCGGCTTTAACAGCTGTTTATGTCCGCACAAACACACACTGTATTATTTCTAATGAAATACACACAGTAACAGTGTTCAGTCTATGTACTTTACCACATGAAGAACAACCTGCAGTCTGCTAAGAACCAAAAAGACAATTTCTACTGACAAAAAGATTTCATACTGAATTGTTGAATTTATTATTTGTATTAGTTTGGACTTATAATTGGACAATGAAGTCTGTATTTTATAAACACAGATATTGATGTGAGAATGATTGATGAGGTTGTAAATGATAGAAACTTTCTGAAGGTAAATAAGTGTGAATGTAAAAGGTGTTTGTGAGTGACAGACTCCCTCTGCATCAGACTGTCATTCTCATCATCATCACACATTCAAACAGTCTGAGGGATCATGAACATGAAGGAATCATTTCTGAACACTTCATATTAACACACTGATTGTTTGACAGTGAAAACTCATCAAATGTGGGGAGTGATGGGCCTACACTCTGATTGATTTATAGAAATGATGCTTCATATTTGGTTGTTAATCTTCATGTCAGACACTTTTTAATCCCAGCTCATCACAGACTCTTTACAAACTGACACATGATCTGTTTAAATGTCTTTTTAATGTCCGTCTTTTCTCCGGTATTAAACTCCGCTCATGTTGATAAGTTTCGTTGAAGTCTGATCCGCTGCAGCGTCCAATCAATGAGTGATATTCGATAAGGGGGCGTGTCTGTCAGTAAAAAGACTTCCGTAAAGCCAGCTCTCGTGTCTCCTCGGCCATCGCTCCTCGGATCTCCCTCCTCTCTCCTCGATCCTCTCTCCTCCTTTCAGTGTAAGAGCTTTGGGACGATCCTTAACATGGCGGGTCTAAAACTACTTCCGGTTCGGCCGAGGAGCGAGGACCGAGGAGATAGCAAATAAGAGAACTGAGAAGTACCCATTGTCAGTTTTCTGCCAGGAATTTCCAAGATGCCATTTCCTTCTGAAAGAAATCTCGGATTCAGTTGAGGAAACTGCCCTATTATTGTAGTAAATGTCCGCGAGTAATGCTGCATTCAGGTGCTGCTCGGGTGGTCCAAGTTTCTTAGAGAAATCTTATTGTCAAAAGTTATATTTGAGCAAAAAGTTGATGTGCAATACGTGCATGACAAAAAAGTATGTTAACAAAACACAAAAATGACTTGAGCAGGTGTTTCATGTGCATTTTACAACTTGGAATTTCATTTTTTCCGATACCACGTGAATGCACCTCTCCTTCAGCTGGAGTGTCTTGCGGTGCTGTGCATTCTGGGAGTTGTTGTCTCTAATCCACATAAGCCAAAAAGACACTTTCTGCCTTTTCTCGGTCAAGATGGCACCAACTTCAAAATTTATTTCACATTTCTACTACATACATGACCCAATGTCACTACAGATTCATGTTTCAACGGGTGAAGTATCCCTTTAATGCAAATGGGTCAAGTATCCCTTTAAGAAGCTTTTGTGAATCCGGCCCCTGGGTTCCTGTGTTGCCTGTGTTTTTATGTTGCTTGAATTCGGACGTTGGTCGGGTTTTTGTTCGGGTTCTTTTACTGTTGGGATTTTGTTGTTGTTTGTTGTTTGTTGTTGTTTGGGTGTCTCTTCGGTCTCTTCTTGTGTTTTGTTTTGATTTGGGTTTCATGTGTTGTTGTTATGTTTGCTTCTGCACATGTAAAAGCACTTTGTAAACATTTGTTTACAGTGAAAAGTGCTATACAAATAAAATTATTATTAAAAAGATTTGTTTGCCAGACATCGCATCCCACAGTTTGTGATCAGTGACAATGGTCCCTAGTGCAACAGTGCAGAATTCAAAGATTTTGCAAGACTGTATGGATTTTAACATCTTACCTCAAGCCCATTATATCCATTATGTACAGACTGAAAAAGCAGCCCAAATTGTAAAGAGACTCTTGGAAAAGGCATGCAATATTAAAAGTGAGCCTTACTTAGCTCTGTGTGTGGAGTGTCTCCTGCTGAACTCCTCATGAGCCGCAAACTGCTCACCACATTACCGCACATTTCAAAATAAAACAACAACAAAGATCTGACTAACAAAAGGATTCAATCAATTATGACAAAACAGCAAAGAGTCTGGAACAGGAAGAAGATGTTGTGAGGATTGAGGATCCTGATTCCTGGAACAGAAAGGCAACTGCCCTCAGTGAAGTAGGTCCCAGGCCTTTCAAGGTGAAGACAGTAAAGTATTTCAGAGAAACAGAAAGAGTTTGTTGAAGACTCAGGAGGAAAAGGTATAGCGGACCCAGAAAACCACTTGACAGACTAATAGAACACTACGCTACTGAGCTTTGGATTAAAACATTTTTTAAAGTTCTGGTGTAAACATTTTTTATTTTGAAACACTGGAATTTATAATCTAAATTTTGTGTTTACAGCATAAATTAATTTCATTTGCATTTACAGTTAAGCTAAAAGGAAGCTCTGATTTATATTTTCTTTGTACTATATTGAGACATCTTGAATGCTAAGAATGTTTACACTTAAAGACTTATAGTTGAAGATTTATGTTTATGCATCACATTATAAGGGTATGTACTGTGTTTATCATGCTTAGTAGTGACCAAATCAGTTACTACGTAAAGAGTAAGATAGCACAACAAGAGATGTGAAAGTTAAATAAAGCATCTAGTGTAGTGTAAGTCCACAGCACAGTGTTTTTATTAATATAAATATGAACATTACACAGTGTATTAACATTTGTTACTTTGTCTGTTCTTGTTTTGTTTTGTTGTTTGTTTTTGCAAAAAACTGTAACAATGTGTGTTATTTGGGCCTATTTGTGTGAGAAGCAGATCTCTAAATAACACAGTGTAAAACCAGAAACCAGAAGGGATTAATAAGTTGTGTTTAAAAAAATATGGAGGTTTGGTTATTGCAATACTGAAGGGTGAGCATGTATTTAACTATTGTTTATGAGACAGCCTCATTTAACCCATGTGTACATTCCATTCTTTCTTTGCTCTTACCTATAATTTTTCTACCTATTTATCAGGTCTGGCTGACATTATGAAGAGACTGTTGACCAAGTACGACAATTTGTTTGAAATTGCTTTTCCCTACTCCATGGGCTGGCATGGTAAGAATAAAAACAGTGTAATAATGTGAGAACCCGTTTCAAGTCTCATTTTCTAGTGTCATAGATTGATTAAAGTAACAAGGGACTGTTGAGAAAGATCATTTAAGTTCATCTGTACATTTAGAAGTTTAAGGTGTTGTTGCCCAATAACTCTTTAGTTCATGTTCTAGAGTTTCCCTTTCGCACAACTAGCACATTGACACACATTATTACATTTAGACTTTTATGTCTTGAGGCATGTCAACTCGGAACTCTCAGAAAATCTTTATTTGTTAATTTTAGTTAGTTTAGTTTGGTGCATCCCAGATACTGTTTGTTAAAATAAATAATCCTAAGTATTTACTTTTCTTAAAGTTGATTAAATACCTACAATAGAGTATCTGGGCCAAGTAAAAAACAACTTTTAAGAGTAAAAGCGCAATTTTACGAGATTAAAGTCCTACACTTGTATATACAGTATATATCTATAAATATATACACTGTATATATAATTTTACTAGATTCAAGTTGTGAATTAACAAGAATAAAGTTGTTATTTTAGTCTTTGGTTTGATCCTTTATTTCTTTTATAGTAATATAATTGTGCAAGAAACTGAGTATTCCCCGAAGAAAGAACCACAGTGACTTTGAGGAAATTGTCTCTTTAGGGATGGAGGAAAAGCTAATGTTTGTTACACCGGAAGCAATAAGTAAGGTCTTTTACCTGCTTTTTGTAACATAACAATGAGCATGGTCTTTTTACCTGCTCTTTTGTAATATTAATAGACAAAGAGTAAGGTCCTTTACCTGCTTTTTGTAAAGCGTCTTGAGATAACTTGTTATGAATTGGCGCTATACAAATAAAGATTGATTGATTGCCATCCAGAGGTTTTTTTTTTTTGTTTCTTAAGAAACAATGATATCAGTCATCAAGGTTTTGTATCCATTCTCATATTCTCTATGCAACAACTCTAAGGAGCAGCAAAGGACAGTCTTCATTCTGTTCTTACTGAGAATGTTGCTGTTTGCAAGACTGACTTTATCATGTAGTTAAAAAAATAATGCTGCAGTTGAATATCACCACAGACTAAATTATCAAATACTCTACAGGATGAATTATGCTGGATGCTGGTTCTGTTGGCTGAAGTCTTGAGTCTTCTGCTCTTTGTTCAGGCGCACCTACTGGCACCCATTTAAAGGAAGACAACACTCACTGGCAGCTACATGCTCACTACTACCCACCTCTGCTGCGCTCTGCAACAGTTAAGAAGTTTATGGTGGGTTATGAGATGCTCGCCCAAGAGCAAAGGGACCTCACACCTGAACAGGTGAAAAAAACAAAAAAATACATTGTACAAATCAAGCTGTAATTTTACTATTTGGGGCCTGCAAAACATACATATTAAAGAAAAATATATACTTTTACAAATTATTTTGCAGTGTTAGGTTCTTCTTTTATTTTTTACTATAAACGTTTTTACCAAATTAAAATTAATGTGTTGTTAGAAGCTTTCTCCCAACCCAGGCCTTTGAAAAACCTAAATCAAAGCGGCCCCTTTTACAGCATGTTTAATACAACGCAAAACCCAGAATATATACTCTCTGCCTCTGTGCCTCTTTAAGCTTTGAACTGTTTTCTTTTTTCTTAGGCTGCTGAGAAGCTAAGGAACCTACCTGAAGAACACCATAAGACCAGAGAGAACCAGGAAAGGGGAAAAGGAAAGGAGAATGTGGTGGGGGGGGGGATAAAGTGAAATGATCTTGTCTGATGAGGAAATGATGGCTATATTTGAACTATAGTATACTAAATTTTGCAGTTAGGATATCAATAAAGTGTATCTATTAGTGATTCATAAAAGGAGAGTTCTCTAATGAAGAATTTGAACTGGATACTTCACCCATTTTATTTTACCTGAAGCCAAAGAAACATCTTCTAAGATGATAAATAATATTAACCCCTGCAATGAATTTCTTAGAGAAAGAGTTATAATTGAAAATAAAATAAATGTGTTTTTTTGTGATTATGAAATTGAAACTGTAGAACATCTGTTTTTGTATTGTACATACACAACATCTTTGTAGGAATCATTTTAAAATTGGATTTCTAAAAAAGATTTACATTCAGCAACCAATGTTACAGTCTCAAAAGGATCCGTGTCTTGTAAGACACAATGCACAAATAAAGGCAGTGATTTGCACCTGTAAATCTGTATCTGTGCCTCTAATTTAAAAAAACTTGTATATTGTCATTTGTACATCAACGTAGCATATTTTTAAAGAACATTTTTTTTACAGATAAAAATCCCTCTACATTTATTTGCTAATTGTGTTTTACAGGACACGAGTCATGTGACATTTTACGAGTCACGAATGCCCCTGCATTTGTGGAATTTGTGTAAAACAGCGCGGTAGAAGAGTCTCAAAAGAATCCACACAAATAGATGGAGATTCAGTGAATGCTCGTCTCTCTTTCCTCTGTGATGAAATGGGCACACAGCATTTTCTTGGATATAAAATATGAACAAAAATAATAAATTGGTGACTCTGGCTGTAAAAAGTGCCTAGTCCAAATTATCTTAAAATCTGCTTTTTTGATGGGCATAGATGTAAGTTATGAGTGGTTACAGATTGTTTAATGGCCAAATGTGTCTGGGCTGAAATGTGTCCGGTCAACAAAATCTCTCTGAGTGAGGCAAAGTGATGTTTTGGATGGTTTCTGACAACCGATTACTAGGGTTTAATATTTTTCCAGAAAGTTAGATGGATCAGATCCCGTGAAAAGACGACCAATTTCCCTGGAATCCCGAGAAATAGCTTTGTTTTTTTTGTTCGTTTTTTTGCAGCTAAGCCCAAGTAGGCCTAATGGTCTGAAATCATTGAAATAGGCCTATGTGTTCCCAAATCCCAAACTGACATTTTTGTATATTATTTTTATCATTATTAGGGCAAAAGAATCAGAATCAGAATCAAGTTTTATTGCCAAGTATATTTACACACACAAGGAATTTGTCTTGGTGTATTGGCGTAAAACATTTAACAAAGGAAATAAAACAGAGCTAGCAAGACTTAAATAATAAAATATAAGAAGCAATTAAATATATAAAATAGAATTTAAAATGTCAAATATAAAAAATAATTAAAAACACAAAATGTACAAAAGGTGCAATAGAGAGCATGTAAGAAAATAAATTTAAAGTCCAGCAGAAGGGAAGAAACTGTTCTTTTGGCGAGAGGTTTGGGTCCTGATGGACCGCAGCCTCTTGCCAGAGGGGAGAGTGTCAAACAGTCCATGTGCAGGGTGAGAGGGGTCGGCCACAATCTTACCTGCACGCCTCAGGGTCCTGGAGGTGTACAGGTCATGGAGAGATGGTAGATTGCAGCCAATCACCTTCTCTGCAGTGCGGATGATATGCTGCAGCCTGCACTTGTCTTTTGCTGTGGCTGCAGCATACCAGACAGTGATGGAGGAAGAGAGGTTGGACTCGATGATGGCAGTGTAGAAGTGCACCATCATGGTCTTTGGCAGGTTGAACTTCTTCAGCTGCCGCAGGAAGTACATCCTCTGCTGTCCTTTCTTGATGAGGGAGGTGATGTTCAGCTCCCACTTGAGGTCCTGGGCGATGGTGGTCCCCAGGAAGCGGAAAGACTCCACAGTAGACACCGTGGAGTCACTGATGGTGATGGGGCTGGGGGCGGCTGCATTTTTCCTAAAGTCCACAACCATCTCCACTGTCTTCAGAGCGTTAAGCTTAAGGTTGCACCAGGTCACCAGATGGTCAGCCTGTAGGCAGACTCATCCCCACAAGAGATGAGTCCAATGAGGGTGGTGTCGTCTGCGAACTTGAGGAGCTTGACAGACTGGTGACTGGAGGTGCAGCTGTTAGTGTACAGGGAGAAGAGCAGAGGAGAAAGAACACAGCCTTGAGGGGAGCCAGTGCTGATGGTACTGCTGTCCGAGACATTCTTCCCCAGCTTCACCTTCTGTCTCCTGTTAGACAGGAAGTCTGTGATCCACCTGCAGGTGGAGTCAAGCACGTTCAGCTGAGAGAGCTTGTCCTGGAGCAGGATTATTGTATTGAAAGCAGAGCTGAAATCCACAAACAGGATCCTGGCGTAGGTTCCTGCTGAGTCCAGATGCTTGAGGATGGAGTGGAGGGCCATGTTGACAGCGTCGTCAACAGACCTGTTGGCTCTGTAGATGAACTGTAGGGGTCCAGGAGAGGGTCTGTGATGTCTGTAGCAAAATTAATGTATTAGATATGAATTTATCTAATATACCTCGAAGAAGGGCACCACTTCCGGTTTAACGGAAGAAAATAAACTTAAATGATATTAGTTTATTAATAATCAATCAATCTCATATCAGAATTTGTGAACTCTGGAGCAGCTTAAATCAGGAAAAGACACGGACAATAGTTCTGAATGTTATGTTTAAGTTTAATAAAGAAAATGATAAACAATAATATAAATGAAACAGATATAATATAAAGAATATTGTTATGACAGTGATGATGCATTATCTCTATGTAAATTGTAAATTCACATAAATGTAAGTTACGTCATATATTTAGATATATGTTTATATGTCACATCATGAGGGGATCATTAAATGTCAGCCTGTAGTCAATCAAAAAGTGTTATACATTTGACATACTTAATAAGGCAGATTCATCAAAATATGAAAAGCAATAGGTGTCTTTAAATAACACCTTCTACAGCTAATAACACATCATACGATTATAATACATATTGAACATGTGATTATAACAGCTTACGTAGCCTTGATGTCCTGGCCACAAGGGGGCAATGGTGGTCCACGTCAAATTCCTATTAAAATTGACTTACTTCTAATTTCTTAAATAGACATCGGATTTTAAGCAGAAAAAAATCATTTCAAAACATTCAATGTGACATTTACAGATATGAAGACTCAGAGAGGTCTAAGTGTTCATGTGATGGAGAATTAAACATTGTGTTTCAGACCAGAGTCCTGGAGCATTGGTCTAAATGAGTGCTTTCTTGAGACATTCCAGAACTACAAATGGTTTAACCTCTGGGGGTTTTATGGCTTTGTAGTTCAAAATGTCAGGTTAGTTCATGGCTACAGAGTGTCCTGCTTCCTGTTAAGTTGTTTATCCAAGGTTTTACGAGCTAATGATGAACTGTCTCCAAGCTTTTCTGTTCCTTTGATCTTGATTGGAAATAAGCCACAGGTTAATCAACAGTCTGTGTTTCTGCATGTGGATCTTTGAAGGTCTCAGACATCTGTCTTTCGACTCACAAATGTTTTCAAATCATTAACTTGGAGATCCGGTCATTTTGTGTGAGGACCGGAATTGTTAATACAATTGAGGCTGCAGAATGTCGCTACATGTCTTTGAGGTGGGAAAGCACAAGGCGCTCAAAGGACTTCATCACCACAGAGGTCAGGTCTGACGTCATTAGGTCCTGTGGTCCTTGGTTTTTTGGGGACAGGGATGATAGTTGAGGACTTGAAGCAGGCTGGCACGTGGCATGTCTCCAATGAGGTGTTAAAAATGTCTGTAAAGACTGGAGACAGCTGATCAGCACAGTGCTTCAAGGTGGAGGGAGAGACAGAGTCTGGTCCAGCTGCTTTGAGGGGGTTCTGCTTCTTGAAAATCTTATTTAAATCTCTTTCAGTGACTGAAAGAGGTGTCGCTGGTGTTTGGGGAGAGAGTTGGGGCGGACAGTCGTTGACAGTCCTGAGTCCCTACTGTGATGGGGGAGCTGAGTTGTGAAGTGGAGTCGTTGGTTTCCGGGCTGTCACATTGTCTTTCAAAGTGACAGTAGAACTTGTTCAGGTTGTTGGCCAGACGCAGTTCACTTACAGAATGGGGGGTTTTAGGCTTGTAGCTGGTGAGCTGTCTGAGCCCCTTCCAGACTGAGCCAGCATTTCTATCTCTATCTCTATCTCGCATCACCGGAGGCGATGCGAGAGGAGGCAGAAGCGAGGCAGACGAGCCAGCATCCGGGCCAGACTGAGAGCGGCTCCGCATAGAACTGCACTACCGAGCGTCTTTCTCGCAAACGCCCGCTCTCTCGTCAACAAGGTCGACGAGATTAAATTACGGATTTCCAACCGCCGACTGGACAGCTGTATGATGATCATAACTGAGAGCTGGCTACATGAAAACATCCCGGACTCAGCACTGGAGCTAGCAGGCTACTCCATCTATCGGGCAGGCCGCACATCGGACTCCAGTAAGGCAAGAGGGGGAGGCGTGTGTGTGTACATAAACAACAGCTGGTGTACAGATACCACCGTAACCCAGAGACACTGCTGCCCAGACCTGGAGTTTTTAATGCTCAGATGTAGACCTTTTCATCTGCCAAGAGAACTCACCGCAATGTTCATAGCAGCAGTGTATGTCCACCCCCGGGCTAACGCTAAACTAGCCATGAGCATTCTGCATGACAGCATCACCAGACAGCAAAACAAACACCCAGATAGTATCTTTATTGTGGCAGGAGACTTCAATCACTCCAATCTTAAGTCTGTACTGCCGAGATTCTATAAAAATGTGGACATCAAGACAAGAAATAACAGGACACTGGACCAGGTATTCACAAACATTCCTGGTGCATATAAGGCACACCCATCCCCCCATCTTGGACAATCTGATCACCTATACCTGTTCCTGACACCAGCCTACAAACCCCTCATCAGCAGATCAAAACCCACCATAAAGACTGTGCAGGTCTGGAGTGAGGAGGCTTCATCTGCACTGCAGGACTGTTTTGAGGACACCATGTGGGAGCTCTTTGAGGCAACAGACATCGAGCTCCACACCTCATCAGTACTGTCCTACATTAACTTCTGCATGGACAATGTGACCACGACAAAGAAGCTTAAAATATTCCCCAACAAAAAACCCTGGTTCAACAACAGCGTGCGAGTGCTGCTCAAAGCCAGGGATGCAGCATTCAGATCAGGGGACAGGGATGCATACAGAAGGGCAAGAGCAGACCTGAACAGGGGCATCAAAACTGCAAAGTTACAATACAAGCAGCAGATTGAGGCCAACTTCAGAGACAACAACCCCCGCTCTATGTGGAAAGGCATCAGGAACATCACAGACTACAAACAAAACCACAGCACCCCCACCGACACCTCCCTCCCAGACCAGCTCAACTCATTCTTTGCTCGTTTTGAGGACATCTCTAACAAAGAAACCACCACCCCCCTCACACCCACAGAGAACGACCATCCACTCATCCTGCACACTCATCAGGTGAAGAGGGCCCTTCAAAGCATAGACTGCAGCAAAGCAGCAGGGCCAGATGGAGTCACTGGAGGAGCTCTGAAGGCTTGTGCGGACCAGCTTGCTGTTGTCTTCACAGAAATCTTCAACAAGTCTTTACAACAAGCCACAGTCCCCACCTGCCTGAAGACAGCAACAATCATCCCAGTGCCCAAAACATCATTACCGGCCAGTTGCCCTGACTCCGGTAATCATGAAATGCATGGAGAGACTGGTACTGTCCCACATCAAATCCTGCATCCCCCCTGGTTTTGATCAACACCAGTTCGCCTACAAGACCAACAGATCAACAGACGACGCCATCTCACTCGCACTACACACTGCCCTCACCCACCTGGAACAGCCCAACACCTATGTCAGAATGTTGTTTGTTGACTTTAGCTCTGCATTCAACTCCATCCAGCCTAGCAAACTGGTCAGCAAACTGCACACACTGCAGTTAGGAACCCCCCTCTGTCTGTGGATCCAGGACTTTCTTTCCAACAGACCTCAGCATGTTCGGCTAGGAGACAGCACCTCCTCCACCATCATCCTCAACACTGGTGTACCCCAAGGCTGTGTCCTCAGTCCTATCCTCTACTCCTTGTACACCCACGACTGCACACCCACCCACAGCTCCAACACCTTCTTCAAATTTGCAGATGACACCACCATTGTAGGACTGATCTCCAACAACAACGAGGCGGCCTACAGGGAGGAGGTTCAAACATTCTCTGTGTGGTGCAAAAACAACAACCTGCACCTCAACACAAAGAAAACCAAGGAAATAATAATTGACTACAGGAAAAAACAAAAAACACTCCACAACAGTCTGCACATAAACGAGGAACAGGTGGAACATGTCGCCAGCTTTAAGTTCCTGGGAGTGCACATCTCAGAGGACCTGAGCTGGAGCCTGAACACCTCACACATAATAAAAAAGGCACAGCAACGCCTCTTTTTCCTGAGGACCCTGAGGCGCAACAGACTTCCTCGCGATCTGTTGAAGAACTTTTACTGCTGCACAATCGAGAGCATCCTGACGTACGGCTGTACTGTCTGGTACTCCAGCTGCACTGCAGCAGAAAAGAAAGATCTTCAGCGGATCATCAAAACAGCTCAGTGGATTGTTGGTTCCCCTCTCCCACCCCTCAGAAACATTCACTCGCACCGTCTCCACAAACGAGCCTCAAACACCAGAAATGACACATCTCATCCCGGACAATGCATGTTTACCACCCTTCCCTCAGGCAGACTCAGAACCATACGCACACGGACAAACAGACTAAGAAACAGCTTCTTTCCCAAAGCTGTGGACAAACTCCTTAACCCATAAACATCCCCCCCCCCTCCAAACAAACGGGAATACACTGTGCAATAATTACTTTCTGCTGCTAACTGTTCATTACTTCCTCGTGCAATATCTTTTAATACACTGCTTTAAAACTGTTTATTACTCAGCCACTGCACTTTAACTGCCTATTTATTCAATCAATGCCTAATATTATATCTGTTTTTATTTATTATATCTGTTGTATTTATTATTATTGCTCAATAATAACTGTACATATCCATTCATATATATACTTGTATATTCATTCAGCCACCACATCTGTTTATTTATTTACTTGCTCATTCACTAATAATGTACATAACTACGAATATATTTCTATACATGTGAACCTATTTTGCAAACGCTGCTGTACAGGATTGCTGCAAACAAAGTTTCGTTGTATTCTTTATACAATGACAATAAAGAGTCTATCTATCTATCTATCTGACAACTGTTGTTGTAGTTTCGCAGAGTAAAGACGCTTGGCTTCTCTCACTGCCCTGCTGAAGATGTATTTAGCCTTTTTAAAACTCTCCCTGTCCCCACTCATAAAAGCCTCCTCTTTTCCTGCCTTAACCGTCTGAGTTTAGCTGGCAACCAGGGCTTGTCGTTGTTGTAACTCACCGTAGTGCGTGATGTTAAACATAACTTCTGGCAGAAGCCAAGGTATATTGTCACAGCCTCTGTGTACTCATCCAGACTGTTTGTGGCAGACCTGAGAGCATCCCAGTCATTACAGTCTAAGCACTTTAATTCTTCCACAGCTTTGATGTCCTCACAACAGGCTTACAGAGCTTTAATTTCTGTTTGTATGGAATCAAATGGACGTGGCCAGAGTGGTCAAGTGCAGCAGGGGGGACGAAGTGATAAGCGTTGCTGACTGTGGTGTAACAGTGATCCAAAACATTTCCCTCTCTGGTCGGACATTTAATAAACTGTCTGTACTTAGGAAGCTAATGACTGAGATTACCTTTGTTAAAATCACTGAGGACAATAACTAAGTAGTACGGGTTTGTCCGTAAATTAAGCGGTGCTTAATTTGTAAACCCTGAGGTCCCGGAGCACAGAGAGAGTGCTGTTCCGGCGCGGCAGGAAGAGACAAAAAAGCCACGGAATACATCCCCCCGGACGAGCGGACACATGCACTTATTGCACGTTGGAGCTGTTTTGACAGCGTCTGTTAACAGAGACAACAGTCTGCTTTGTAGATCCTACTAACCTGTGCTAAACTGATTTACATTAGTAGAACTGATGATCGATTGAAGTTTCTGTTTCATATCTCTCCACCTCTGTGTGCAAAGTTTTAAGTCTCTCTGCCTCTGTGCGTAATGGCACACTCTTGCTTATCTGTATGAGATCACTCCCTTTCAGATGTTGTTCTGCAGTTATTAAAATAATAATCAACTAAAACTCCAAAATCTAGGATAACATCTAGTTGCTGCTCTGTCTGAGCCTAGGCAGGATGATCAAATGTCTTTGTTTTCTTTGATTATATTGAAAACTTCTCCGTGACACTTCAATATGTGCGCAACCATATGAAAGCTCTGACCAACTGGGAGTTGTAGGCCTGTCACTCCGCAGAAACTATTAGTTTGTCAATTAAAATGTTTTAATAACCTGATGGTTTAAATGTGCCTGATTTAGGGGATGCTGCCTACTTCCCGTGTCCCGGCACAAGCAGCAACAATTTCATCATCACACTCCCCACTCTTCTAAACAATTATCAACACGACATAGCAGTATAACATTAAAAACATTTTCCTACCTGTTTATTTGGACAAAACAACCATTGATCCTTAGACATTGGCAAAATCGCTATGAAAGCTATCTAAGCTTCTAATTGTATCTAGTCATAGCACATGCTATTATAAGAGGAACCCAGAACGCAACATTACAAAAATCCTATTTTTAACGTTATAGCAAGTAGGCTATACAGTGAATGAATAAATAAATGATGGCCAAATACGACACACGCGATGTAATGTAGCCTACAGTCGGCCTTTATGATAGCCTAACTGGGGAGTCAGGACTACAAACAAAAATGGATCCATGTTATTGTAAAACAGGCTCGAAAAAGCTGGGAAACGTCAAGTTCCTTCCTCATTGGCCCGGCCCCTACGTTATCACAGACAAACTTTCACCTGTGGTGTACCAGATCATGGTCACCAAAGGACGGACAGAGCCTACCTTCAAATGGATACACCGCAACCAAATCAAGCCACTCAAAACCACCATAGGACTGGTCGGGGAATCCAATGTCCCAGTTAGGTGATAAATATAGGAAGTGTTAAGTGTTAGAGAAAGTAAAGTAAGACTTTACCTCTTAGAATAGTTCAGAGAAGAACTAAGAATTTTTTTTTCTCTCCTTCTCTTTTCTTTCTTCCATAATGTTTCAAATTGCAGACTGCCAGGTCTCTGTCCACCAGAATTTAACATAATTTGGCTACCCACCATAATAACCATCAGTCTTTCCCCCGTTAACTCGACCATTCTAGTCACTGTTGGACTACACATTGGTGAGCTAGATTTGAAAATTCCCGACATTCTGAACCAAATACACGGACAACATCCGCTCCAAACTAATTTAACAAACGTAAAAAAAAAAAAAAAAATTACAAGCTTAATAGCCAACACATGCAGCTTAGTCTTAAATAAATTATTTGAAACCATTGAGTCACTTATAACTATCATTAGGTTGACTACGCTCACACACAACTGATGAACATGTTGATTACGGACACGTTGCACGAGATTGGATCATCAGTGGAGAGCCTTACTATAAGTAATTTTTCCCCATATCCCGTTAAAATTCTTGTTCGCTTGTGAGAACCCATCACACCACTTAAGACAGACAACCATACAAGTTTTAGTATAACATTAAGTTATACCAGATATATCTATGACACAACCTCTCTCTCACACCTGCTACTCAGATATATCTATCTATACATCAACATAAGTCTGATAGAACTTTATATGTAAATGTGAGTTGGTGACGTTTATATGGTTAAGTTCTAATTTTTATCGTATTAAGTAAACTTGTTTTAGTTCAAACTATATTCACCCATATGCTGAAGTGGGAGTGACCATTTGCATACCCCTTCTTGCACAGCAAGAGTGTTGCAAAAGTCACGTGTAAAATGACGATGTGTGTATTTGTGGATCTGTGTGTGCATTTGTGGATCTATTCACGCATTTGTGGATCTGTATGTGCAATTGTGGATCTATTCACGCATTTGTGGATCTGTGTACGTATTTTCAAATAGTTTCGCCACAATAATAGCTCCTTAAACACCACCCCCTTATGAAAAATAAAAAAACATGCAACACCCCCCCTTACAAAAAATTGAAAAAGATGCAATACCCCCCTTAAGAAAAAATTGAAAGACGCAACAGCCCCTTTACGAAAAAATTGAAAGACGCAACAGCACCCCTTACGGAAAAAATTGAAAATAACGGAACTACCCCCTTGTGAAAAAATTGAAAAAGATGCAACACCCACCCCTTACGAAAAAATTGAAAAAGACGCAACACCCCCTCTTACGCAATAATTGAAAAAGATGTACTTATTGAAATAGACGAAACACCCCCCTAAGAAAAAATTAAAAAAGATTAAACACCTCCCTTCGGAAAATATTGAAAAAGACGAAGCACCCCCATTACAAAAAAATTTAAAAAGATGAAAAAGTTGACAAAGACAAAACACCCCCCCTTACGAAAAAATGTAAAAAGACGAAACACCCCCCCTTACGAAAATATTAAAAGACGAAACACCTCCCTTAGGAAAATATTGAAAAAGATGAAGCACCCCCATTATAAAAAATGTAAAAAGATGAAAAAATTGAAAAACCCTACCTTACGAAAAAATTGAAAAAGACGCAACATCCGCCTTCATGAAAAAAAATTCAGCGACAAAATTGAAAAAGATGCAACACTCCCCCTTACGAAAATATTGAAAAAGATGAAACACCCCCTCATATGAAATAATTGAAAAAGATGTACTAATTGAAATAGACGAAATACCCCCCTAAGAAAAAATTGAAAACACGAAAAAATTGAAAATGACAAAACACCCTCCCATACGAAAAATGTGAAAAAGACGAAAGAATTGAAAAAGCGAAACATCCCACCTTATGACAAAATTAAAAAAGATGAAAATGATTGAAAAGACGAAACACCCCCTTTCGAAAATATTGAAAAAGACGAAACCCCCCCCCTAAGAAAATATTGAAAAAGACAAAGCACCCCCATTACGAATTTTTTTGAAAAGGGGAAACACCCCTGTTAGAGCCCGATATGTAACAACTACCCGAAATGTAACAACGACCCGAAATGTTATAAAAAAAATGTAATAAAACCCGAAATGTAATAACTGGTCGATAATGTAACAAAATGCTGAGCCCAAAACGTAATAACTTTTTGCCCAAAATGTAACAAGTTGTAGAAGAAAATAAGGTACACGTTGGTCTTTCTTTGATAAAGAATACTGATCACAGATCAAATTAATTAAAGTGCGCTTATTTGGCTCCGCTGTAACTGTTTCTCTCCCTCGGCTCTATTTTCACTCACTACTCAGTCTCAATTAATGTTCCGCCCACAACACTATCTGATTGGCTAGTTAGCCCATCAACGCTGAAGCCTTCGTGCCACTGACATGCAGCAGTCTCAGCATGAGAGTCTCCGGTCAGCTGAGCTTTGAAGGGAAGGCAGCAGGTATTGAAGTGTGGCCAAAGCATCAACATCGATTTCTCCAATCATCAGTACAAAATAATGTCTATTAAACACATTAAGATTAAACTCAAATTCTACTGCTGTGTGTGTTATTTGTATGTCTCCATAATTGACCTCTTAGTGTCTTGTGTACTATCTTCTCACTTTCATCACTTTAAGAGAACAGAAGATTATAAATGACGTGGGCAACAGCAATCATACATAAATACCATAGACTGTATATACTGTATATATATATATATAAACTAAAGGTCGAAAGTGTTACAGCCCCATTCTTCCAGTGTTATTGAGATTGAAGCAGTTCAAGTCAGTGAATATATATATATAGAGAGAGATGACGGGGGCATTTGTTTATGATACTACACTCTACATATAAGCCCTTTAATCCATAAATTATTGACTCATTCTATGATGTAATACAATTATTACACTTTTAGGAGAAAAATATTTTGCCTTCTCCATAATGTAAGTTGACCCAAAATCGGTAATTTCGGGTCGTTTTTACATTTCGGGTAGTTGTTACATATTGGGCTCTAACACATCCTCTGACGAATAATTGGAAAAGACGTATTAATTGAAAAAGACGATACACCCCCCTTACGATAATTATTGAAAAAGACAAAACACCTCCCTTAAGCCGTGTTCACACTTAACTTCTTTTTTCAACTGCCAGCGCCTTTTTTACATACAACCCTATGTAAAAAGGAAAAAGGACAAAGCCTTTTTAAAAAGCGGACACCTTTTCAAAAAGCGCTGCGTCCGATGCCTTTTTCAGTTGAATTCTTTTAACTTTTCAGAAAAGCTCTGTGTGACGTCAAGCGCCTTTCTGACAGCTGACCAATCAGGACATGTCGAGTAGGACCGCAGACCTTCCCTAGTACCCTACGTCCCTAGTTACCGGTGCCCACAAAGATGGATAACGTGAAAGTACCGGTTGAACAGCTTGTTATTGCCGTTTCGCACTACACCGAGTTATATGACATGAGTCACAAAAGATACAGCAATGTACATATAAAGGAGTCCATCTGGGAACAGATCGGTAGATCTTTTGGGTTTTCTGGTAAGTACATGTAAAAAATTGATCCATAGGCAAACGTTAGATAAGTTAGCCACGATATGTAACGGTATAATAACGCCAGGTTCATTTTTATTCTAGGAAAAGCATGCAGTAACAAATGGAAATATCTGAGAGATAAATACAAGAAGGAGAAGAGAGAAGAGCAGGAAAAGGAAGTGGAAGTACCTCAACATCCTATCCTTCCTTGAATCTTACAATCAGGACAGAGACCTCCTCCAACTATGATCAGTCTGCAACTGCTATTTTTAATAGCATTTGTTCAGCGTAAAGGAGAGGTAATTAAGTAGGCTATTAGGAATGTGTCTTGCAGAAAATCAGTGTGTATGTATGGACTAGAGTGAGAAATTTACTTTTAAAAATTGAAAGACCAGCCACTGACAGATAAACGTTCAAATTCACCATGACACTTTATAGGCTCAATGCTAAATTTTCCAATAAGTGCTGTGTTGTGTTTTATTTTCATTTATACAGGACAAAACTGAGGACTCTAGAGGCTAGCCTTGTATCCCCACTCACCACCGATCACCTGCCTCCCTCACTCACATCTACACCAAGTCCTCACCTGGACCCTTCAATTACTACCACGTCCAGTGTCCGATGGAAAAGGCAGGCCTCTCCTCCAGAACCTTCAAGGAAACTGACCCCGTACCAAGTGCAAATTTTAAACAAATTAGACCAAGGAGTAGGACAGACCAAATATTCTGAAAATGAACATTATCTCCTCAGTTTGGCAGCCACGTTAGACCGTCTTGACCCTCGAAAGCAAGCCATGGTGAGGCTTCGCTTTCAACAAGCCTTATTCGATATTGAATTTTGAGAGTGAGTACACCGATCTGTTCCAAGATGGACTGATATATGGTAACTCATGTCAAATAACTATGTGTGTGGTGTGAAACGGCAGTGTATATACTTAGATAGAAAGGATTTTTTTTGTAATTTGTATTTAAAATGATTTATTCTACTTTGTTTTGTTATTATTATTGATTAAATAAACTTATATTTACCATACTTGCACACATAATTTGTGAACTGGCTCCTCACATTGACGTCCTCTCTGCTGGCATTGTTGCTGCCAACCCTGTCAACATCTTGAATGCCAGCAGATGGTTCTGAAGGACCAGTCAGTGCTCCGGCTTCATCACCCCACCGCAGGAAGTTATGGAGTATGCATGTGGCCTTGACGACTGTCTCGGCTACCTGCTGTGACACAAAGCACCCTCCGGTATATCCTCCACTGGGTTGCTAATATGACGAAGGCACACTCTACCATTCTCCTGGCGTAAAAGAGATGGTAGTTGAACACCCGCTTTTCCCCCACAGTGTGCCCAGGGTAGGGGCGGAGGAGATTTCTCGGTAACGGGAATGCCTTGTCCGCCAGAAGATATGGGCCCCCGTTGCTCTGCTCCAGGTAGAGGGGCATCCGGAGGGAGGTTGAGAGCCCCCTGCCACAGGGCAGACCCAAAGGCAGAGGCAGCTAATGTCCCCTCCAACAGCCAGCAGCACAATGGAGAATGTCCCCTTGTAGTTGTAGTAGAGGGAGCCGCTACTTTGAGGTGCCTCAATTACCACATGCTTTCTGTTCATTGCACCATAGGGAAGGCCCAATTGGTCTTGAAATCCTCTGCAATCGTCCTCCACTCTGCCTCAGTGGGAAAAGCCATAAACTCCTCCACCAGGCAATCCCAAATAGCCCAACACACACTCCTGACTATTCCAGCCACAGTGCTAACTCCCACCCTGAAATTGAAGGCAATTGACCGGTATGAATCCCTGGTTGCCAAATACCTAGAAAAAACAAAAAACAAATGAAAGATACTTCGTTACTAATGTGTAACAAAACTTGATGCAATTTTCTTTAATGTGACACTTTTCTGAATCTTTTATGATAGGCCTATCTGCCTCTGAGCCTGTGTGTGTGTCCTCACCATAGACTGTAAATATTAGGTCCTCCCTCACCCATCCTATTTGCTCGATAAAAGTAATGACTCGTGCGTAACTTTGTTGCATTTTATTGAAACTTTGTTGCAATGTAATTTCAGTTTCATTAGAACGTGAGCAAATATTCTGTTACATGTTTTGCGATTATTTGTGCATGATTTAATGATTTAAATGCAGCTCTTTAAGGTGTGGAGGGTGGGGGTTGCATCAACCCGGTCGGGATGTCACTTAGAAGGGGGTGTGTTGACTAAAAAAGTAAGAAAACTGCTGTCTGAAGACTAATAACTAGTGACTGTAATTGGTATCCATAGCCCGGTGGCTAATGTTAACTATGTAGATAAAGTAAAGTTAACATTAAGTTACCAAGCTCAAACAAATGCAAAGACGTTCGTCTGGGCTGTTGGTCTTCCTGAGTCTCGTCTGCATTTTTTTTTTTTTTTTATAACTCTTTTTATTAGATTTTCTGTTCAGCAACACTTGACACATACATACATACATACATACAGTGCATCCAGACAGTATTATCGGAAGGCAGTAGGAAGTCCGTTATACACAGAGTATGTTAAACAATCAACTTAACCTAAGCCTGAACGGCTACTACAACTGAACTATAAGTACCCATTATTCATTCCCACCCACCGTTAAATGAAACAAAACAAAACAAAATAAAACAAAACAAAACAAAACAAAAAACAAAAACAAAAAACCACTACTGAAGTCACAAATAAAAATGCAAGAGACTGAGACAAGTCGACAAAAAACAAAAACAAACAAACACCAACAAGAAAAAAACAAAAAAAAAATATATATATATATATATATAAATAAATACAAATAAATAAAAGACTGGGGGGGGGGGAGGCATCATCTAGTCACTTTCTGGGTGAATAATAGTTCTGTCTAAGTATTCTATGAAGGGCTGCCAGGTTTTGTTGAAAACATTACTAGGACCTGCAAGAGAGAGTCTAATCTTCTCAAGTTTAATGTGAATTAGGACCTCCTTAAGCCAACTGTTATGTGAAGGAGGGAGAGCATGTTTCCATTTAAACAAGATAAGGCGTCTGGCCAGTAGAGTTGTAAAAGCCAATACCCGCCGCTTTGTCATAGGGAAATTGGGTGCTGCAAGCGGGGGGGCACCAAACAGGGCCATGCAAGGCTCAGGGCCAAGATCCACGCCAAGCACCACCGCAAGACTGTCAAAAATTTGGCGCCAGTAGCCAGCAAGGCTCGGACAAGACCAAAACATGTGTGTGTGACTCGCAGGCGACTGCCTACACCTATTACAACTGTCACTGGTGCCTGGATAAATCTTCGCCAACCGAGCGTTTGTGTAGTGTACTCTGAAAAGAACCTTACATTGTAGTAAGCCGTGCCTAGCACACAAGGAGGACGAGTGAACTAGCTTAAGAATTTGGTCCCACTGGCTATCTGAAATTGATACTCCTAATTCCACCTCCCAGGTCTGCTTCAGGCGAGTCACCTGGTCAGGGTTAAGGGAACCAATGGAGTTATAGATCACAGAAATAGAGCGTTTTTGGTCAGGGTCGAGGGTAAGCAGAGAATCAATCAAAGACCCGGGCGGATGATTGGGGAAGCGAGGGTAGGCGGCTCGGACAAAGTGCCTGACTTGAAGAAAACGGAAAAAGTGAGAGTGAGGTCATTCGAACCTGGCTGCAAGCTCTGTAAAATCTATAAAAACACCATCTTTGTAAAGATCCTTAATATGCAGCAGCCCCTTGTTTCTCCAGGTAATAAAAGTAGGGTCAGATAGGGAGGGTAGAAATAAATCGTTTTTAAGAATCGGGGCTAAGGTTGAGGGTTCATTCAAACCATAGCATTTACGGAATTGCGTCCAAATTTTCAGAGAGTTGGTTACAACAGGGTTCCGTGAGACATTATGAATCTTGAGCGGCAGACGCGCAGTGAGGAGGGATTGTAAAGAAAACTTCGATGACCGTAGTTCTATCTGAGCCCATGAGGGACCCACATCAGTTCCCCTGTCAAGCCAATGACTAAGTTTGTTAATGTTGCACGCCCAATAATATTGGATAAGATTAGGTAATGCGAGACCGCCCAAGTTTTTAGGGAGTTGTAAAACAGCTTTTTTAATACGGGGTGGCTTATCTAACCACAGAAATGACGACACCATCTGGTCTAGATGCTGAAAGAAGGATCTTCTCATAAAAATTGGAATATGTTGGAACAAATAAAGGAATTTAGGAAGAATCACCATCTTTACCAGGTTAACTCTGCCAGATAAGGAGAGAGGGAGCGAGGACCAGCGACTCATATCAAGCTTACACTTATCAATAAGAGGCCGAAATTTTTTGTTAAAAAGGTCGTCAAAAGAAGCAGTGGCAAATATTCCTAAATATCGAAACCCCTCTGAAACGACCTTAAATGGGAAGGAGGACGATGGCATCCTCCTAGACAGGAGGTTGATAGGGAGAAGTTCACTTTTATTAAAATTCAATTTGTAACCAGAATACCTGCCGAACTGGGCTAAAATATCTGTAATAGCAGGGATGGATGAGGCCGGATTTGACACATATAATAGCAGATCATCCGCGTACAGGGACAGCTTGTGGGAGACATTGTTCCTGGCAATGCCCTCGACTCTCCCCTCCCCCCGAAGCCAAATGGCCAACGGCTCGACAGCGAGAGCAAATAGGAGGGGGGAGAGGGGACATCCCTGTCTGGTACCCCGGCGAAGGGCAAAGGAGGGCGACCTCACACCATTAGTTAAGATATGGGCAGTTGGGGAATCATAAAGCAGTCTAATCCACGCAATAAAGTCAGAGCCGAAACCAAATTTTAACAGGACATAGTACAGGTACTCCCACTCAACCCTGTCGAACGCCTTCTCTGCATCTAAAGAAATTACCACTTCAGGCACGACAGGGTTGGGGGAGCCAATAATATTAAGGAGTAAATGATGAGTTCCTTCCAGCCATGAACCCAGTCTGGTCTGTGGAAATCAGAGCAGGTAGGGCCTGCTGCAGACGAGTGGCTAGGACCTTAGCAAGAATCTTTTGGTCCACATTTAAAAGTGAGATGGGCCTATAGCTACCGCACTCAAGGGGATCCTTGCCTTTTTTTAATAAAAGAGAGATGTTAGCTTCAGACAGGGTTGGGGGTAATCTGCCACCAGTAAAGGATTCATTATAGACATTAACCAAATGTGGGGCTATAAGGTTTGAATATGCTTTATAAAATTCAACAACGAACCCGTCCGGGCCAGGGGATTTGCCACTTTGCAGTTGTCCAACCGCCTCCCGTACCTCCGCCAATGAGACCGGTGCACCTAATTTATCAGCCAGGCCGCTATCAACTTTGGGATACGTGAGCACCTCCAGGGGGTTGAAGCTCTTCCAAATTTCAGGCGAGTACTCTGAAGTGTACAGATCCGAATAAAAATTTAAAAACGCATCGTTTACCAATTTGGGGTCGGTGGTCACAGCCCCAGATGGCAATTTTATCCTAGGGATCAGTCTCGAGAGAGCTGCAGATCTAGCCTGATGGGCGAGAAGTTTGCCTGCCTTATCTCCCATTTCAAAATGACGTTGCCTTGTTTTTAACAACTTGGCTTCAACCTTAGACGTAGACAGAAGATCAAACTCGGCCTGAAATTTAAGACGTTGGTCGTAAAGAAAGGGAGAGGGGGCGGCAACATATTGTGTGTCAACTTTCAATAGTTGTTCCGAGAGCCAGACCAACCTTTCCATATCTGTCTTTTTCTGGCGAGAGGAAAGCGAGATCGCCTGTCCCCTCAGATAAGCCTTAGCCGCCTCCCATAGAGTGCCTCTCGTAACGTCTGGGGTATCATTTATCTGAAAGAAGTTGGCTATCTCCTCCTGGAAGAATTTCATAAAACGAGGATTACTCAATAAAAGGTGGGAAAGTTTCCATTGTGTATGTGGAGAACTGTGGTTAGGGAAATTTATGACAATCGAAGTAGGAGCATGGTCCGAGATCACTATACTGTGATACTCACTTGCGCCGACCCAATGCAACAGCCTATCATCAATGAAAAAAAAGTCGATTCTTGAATATGTGCGATGAACCTGTGAGAAAAACGTCATGGGTTAAGAGACCGCCAAGGGTCACTTAGGCCAAGCCAGCTTGTAAAACATTTCAATGTAGCGGCAGAGTTGGACAAAGCAGAGGGCCTAGAGGAGGACCTGTCAAGAACAGGGTCCTGAATAAGGTTGAGATCGCCCCCTAAAATCGGATAATGACTATCTATATCAGGAAGAGAAGAGAAAAGATGGGTTATAAATTTGTCATCATCCCATACAGGGGCATAGGCACTCACTAAAATAACAGGGATGTCAAACAGCCTACCTGACACAGCCACAAAACGGCCATTAGGGTCTTCAATTAACTTTGTTGGTTCAAATGTAATATTTTTACTGATGATAATGGCTGCTCCTCTCGCCCTCGCAGAAAACTTAGAATGAAATACATGACTCATCCAAGGTCTTTTAATACGTGAAATCTCAGAGGACTTGAGGTGAGTTTCCTGAAGGAAATAAATATCCCCTCTGAGTTGTTTCAAATGTGCAAGCACTTTACCCCTCTTAATTGTACCGTTGACTCCCCTAACATTCCACGACACAAACCTGCAGCCCCGGCTTTGAGGAATGGTTGAATTAAACATTACTCACCCTTTGTCCAGTGGAAGTGTGCAGTAACGATGCCTTGGGGGGGGGGGACAAAAAACAAACAAACAAACAAACAAAAACAAACAAAAAACAAAAGCAAACCCTATTAACACATTTAAAACCCCTATACAGCTTCCAGTTTTTTTATACTCACCGATCCTCATAACTTCACCACTCCCGCAGGAGAAAAAGTAACCCTTATAGCACAAACAATCAAACAATAACAGAAAAAAGCTTAAGTGCATCCCATATTGTAAGGCCAAAAGCCAAGCTACTTACATGTGAGCCTAAACATTACGGGACAAAAAATACTATGGAAAAATTTCCTGAGAGACTTTTAGAAAAAGAAAGAACAGTGCAGGATTTACCATTACCTGACCCCTTAAAAGCAGCAGAAGCAATACGTCCCAAAAATAAAAAACAAAGACTCAAGTAGAGAGGCTGCCTCTTCATGTAAACATACAAAAATAAAGAAGGACAGTCAATATAACCCCCACTACAACGTAACAGGCAGCTTTGTATCAAACATTTGACTGCTATTACCCCTAATGAAAAGTAAAAACATGGTCAAGGGCCAAACGGGCCATGAGGTATAATCATCCATAACAAACAGAAGCAGACTCCGTTCACAACATTAATTCAACAAGCTCAAACAGAGTTTTTCAAAAACTAAAGAAAAGGCCCAATGTACAAAAAGCATCACACAACACCAGTAAGAGTTCACAGTCACTGTGCGTTGACTATTATGGTGTCGAAACACTCTCACCAGCTGAGCAAGTCATCTCGAGGCCTGTAACCAGTACCGGAGCTAGCATTAGCCGCCAGCAGAGTAGCCCGTGCAAAGGCTACAGAGATGGGGCAATGAAGCAGCATCAAGGGGCGGGTATGGACCTCACAAAGGCAACAGCATCGTTGACTGAGGACAAACGTTTCTTATTACCATCTTTCTTGGTGATTTGAAGCTTTGCAGGGTAGAGCAGAGCTGGTCGGAGGCCCAAGTTATACAGCTTAGCCATGACATCGCGGTAGGTCGCACGTTGCTCTAAAACGTCGGGGCAGTAATCCTCGTAGATGCGGACCGGAGAGTCACGGTACTTCAGGTCATTCCTCCGTTTACGGGCCTCCCGGACTACCAACTCTTTGGTCTGATGCCGATGAAAGCATACGATCACAGGCCTGGGCCTGTCACCCTGTCGCGGCTTAGCAGCTAGGGAGCGGTGGGCCCGGTCAAGCTCTGGTGGGGTTTGTAGCACTTGGTCCCTGAATATCTCCGACAGGACTTCAGAGAAAAAGGCCGAGGGTCGTGGACCTTCTATGGACTCTGGCAAGCCAATAATCCTGACGTTGTTACGCCGGCCTCGTCCCTCCAAATCAATGTTCTTGGCCTTTAGCTTAGCACAAGCCTCGGATAAAGTGGAGCATGTTACTTCAAGGGCCTGGATACGTCCTTCAGTTAAATTGGCGTTGGTCTCCAAACTCGCAAGTCGTTCACCAAAGACAGTCACTGTGGCTTGTACTGTGTCTAGTTTAGCTTCAAGAGAGGAAAAAGCGGACTTGAGCTCAGCAGACAGCGCCGCCGATATAGACTGGCGATGCTCCTCCAGCAAGCTAGCCAGAGCAGGCATGCTAATCTGGCTAGCAGTAGTGGACGAGTCGTCTTTTTTAGTGTCTTTCCCTTTAACCAACCTGGTTCCGGAGGCCATGAAGCACGTATAGGATATACACTGTCACTAAAGACTCTGGTCAAGTTTGGGCTATAAAAAGTTATGATATATCAGGTCAATGCGGGAGAGCGCGATGCATGCGACTACTCCATCCCTCTCTCCACCGGAAGTCTCGTCTGCATTTTTTAAGTAGTCCCAGTCCTCTTGAGGAGGTCCTCAAATTGGCTATTGTCCAAACAAAAAAAGGACAACGTTATCGTAGAAAGCTATCTGGTAGACAATAACGGTGAGAACGGTTGCGCCGTAGGCTAGATCCCGTTGTTAAGGTTACAAAATGCTTGTAAAAAGCGCTCAAAAGGCGCTGAAGGCACCGCTTTTTTATGAAAAAAGAAGTCAAGTGTGAACACGGCCTTAGGAAAATATTGAAAAAGACGAAGCACCCCCATTACAAAAAAATAAAGGGGACATATTATCCCCCTTTTTCACCTTTTCAAATAGTCCCCTGTGGTCTTAATGAAACATCTGTGCTGTGCTTTGGTCAAAATATAAAATGAATCAAGCACCAGAGGAGGTTTGTGACCCTGTATAAACAAGATAGATAGATAGATAGATAGATAGATAGATAGATAGATAGATAGATAGATAGATAGATAGATAGATAGATAGATAGATACTTTATTGATCCCGAGGGAAATTCAAGGCATCCAGTAGCAGTATACAAACATGCAAGACACATAGCAGTTGTTACAATTAACACCCGCTGTCCCCCCTCCCATACATATATTAACCCGACAACAAAGATTTAAGGAGCCCCTATGTGAATAAGAATAAATATTAAAATTAAAATTAAACCTGTGCAATTGAAAATAGACCTATACAACTTATATAAAGAAATGTACAAAACCTGTGCAGGATTAGAAATATATGTGCAATTTAAAAGAAACCTATAAACAGTTAAGGTAGACACCACTCCTCTGTAGAGCGAATAAAAATGGCAAACCTGTGCAAAAGTTTTGCTCTAGGCTGGGGGTGGAGTCCATGGGTGGAGAAACCAGGGGAGAGGAGGGGATTTTTTTACCAGAATCCAGCTTGTGATGTCACAAACTGAGAAAATTTGAAACGGAGCACTTTTCTCTGTGTGGTAAGACTTATGCAGACCACAAACAAAGGACTGGATGGATTTATTTCAAATTTTGTGGGTCGATAGACACTCAGGTTACCCAAATATATGTTCAAAAACCCTGTAAAAGTGGATTTTCATAATGTCCCCTTTAAAAAAGACGAAAAAACTGAAAAAGACAAAACACCCTCCCTTACTAAAAAAAAGTTAAAAAAAAATGAAACACCCCCTTACGATAAAATTGACAAAGACGAAACACCCCCCTTACGAAAAAAATGAAGACGCAACACCCCCCCACGAAAAAAAACCCAGAATTTTTGTGTAGCGAACAAATAGAAAAAGACGAAACACCCCCAGTAAAAAAACTGAAAGAAGAAAAAATAGAAAAAGACAAAAAATTTAAAAAGATGCAACACTCCCCCTTATTAAAATATTGACATTTTTGTGTAGCGAAAAAATTGAAAGACAAAAAAATGGAAAAAGACGACAACAACCCCCTTACAAAAATTAAAAAGATGAAACACAATAGAAGAAAAAATTGAAAGATCATCTTTCAATTTTTTCCCATTATGAAAATATTAAAATTTTTGTGTAGCGAAAAAATTTTAAGATGAAACACCCCCACCTTACGAAAAAATAGAAAAAGACATAAAAATTGAATAAGACGAAACACCCCCATGAAAATATTGAAAAAGACGAAACACTCCACCCTTACAAAAAATTGGAAAAGACAAAACATCCCCCCTTACAAAAAAAGAGACAAAACTACCCCCCTTACAAAAAATAAGAGACGAAACACTCCCCTCTTATGAAAAATTGAAAAAGACAAAGACATTGAAAGACTAAACATCCCCTCTCGCAAAAAATTGAAAAAGACGAAAAAGTAGGAAAAGAAAAAAGTAAAAAAGATGAAAAAAATTAAAAAGAAGAAATAGATGAAAAAATAGAAGATGAAAAAACAGAAAAAGACGAAACACCCTCACAAAAAATAGAAAAAGACAAAAATAGAAAAAGATGAAAAAATACAAAAGACGAAAAAATACAAAAAGATGAAAAATAGAATACGAAAAAAAAGGAATAGATGAAACACCCTCCTTACAAAAAATAGAAAAAGACAACAATAGAAGACGAAAAAATACAAAAAGACGAAATACCCTCCTTACAAAAATAAAAAAAGACAAAAATACAAAAAGATGAAAAAATACAAAAAGAGGAAAAATAGAAGACGAAAAAATAAAAAAAAGATGAAAAAGTAGGAAAAGAAGACCAAAATCGAAAAAGAAAAATTTTGAAAAGAAAAAATAGAAGATGAAAAAATAGAAAGACCAAAAAATAGAAAAAGACCAAAAAATAAAGACGAAAATAAACAAAAAAGACGTAACACCCTCCTTACAAAAAATAGAAGACGAAACACCCACCATTAAAAAAAATTGAAAATTGAAAAAGACGAAAAAATTAAAAAAAATTAAAAAAAATTAAAAAAGATGAAAAAAGTGTTTCGTCTATTTTTTTCCCTTTTCCTATTTTTTCATCTTTTTCTATTTTTTCATCTTTTTTCGTAAGGGGGGATGTTTCGTCTTTTTCTATTTTATTGTCTATTTTGTCATAAGGGGGTGTGTTTTTTTCTATTTTTTTGTAAGGGGGGATGATTCGTCTTTTTTCTTTTTCTAATTTTTTCGTAAGGGGGTGTTTTTCGTCTTATTTCTTCGTCTTTTTCAATTTTTTCTTTTTCTACTTCAACTTTTTCTACTTTTTTCATCTTTTTCAATTTTCTCTTCTAGTTTTTCGTCTTTTTCTATTTTTAAGCCTTTTTTAATTTTTTCGTTAGGGGGTATGTTTTGTCTTTTTCTATTTTTTGTAAGGGGGGATATTTCTTCTTTTTTCTTTTTCTATTTTTTCTTCTATTTTTAAAATCTTTTTCTATTTTTTTCATCTTTTTAAATTTTCTATTTTTTTCGTCTTTTTCTATTTTTTCGTTGTTTTCAATTTTTTTGTCTTTCTATTTTTTCCTCTTTTTTCGTCTTTTTCTAGTTTTTCTTCTATTTTTTTGTCTTTTTCTTCTATTTTTTCGTAAAGGGAGTGTTACTCATTTTTCAGTTTCTTCGTCTTTTTCAATTTTTTCTTCAAATTTTTCGTCTTTGTCTATTTATTCATCTTTTTCTATTTTTTCGTCTTCAATTTTTTCGTCTCTTTCTATTTTTTCTTCAAATTTTTCATCTTTTTCTATTTTTTCATCTTTTTCTATTTTGCCGTCTTCTATTTTTCGTAAGGGGGGTGTTACTCATTTTTCAGTTTTTTTCTCTTTTTCTATCATCTTTTTCTATTTTTTCTTCTATTTCGTCTTTTTCTATTTTTTCATCTTTTTCTATTTCTTCATCTCCAAATTTTTCGTCTTTTTCTATTTATTCATCTTTTTCTATTTTTTAGTCTTCTATTTTTTCGTCTTTTTCTATTTTTTCATCTTTTTCTATTTTTCATCTTTTTCTATTTTTTCGTCTTCTATTTTTTCGTCTTTTTCGTAAGGGGGGTGTTATGTATTTTTAAATTTTTTCATTTTTCGTCTTTTTCAATTTTTTTACCATATTGGGAATGCAGCTACTGTGCAGCATGAGCTTGTGCTTGCTACAACGAGCCAATGGGCTTGGATCAGTGACACCACACTGGCAAGATGTCACACTGGCAAATTTCATTCGGGGGGGCTAGGGACCGAGCGTGACATGCTGCTACTGCTACTGCTACTGCTAACAGGAGGATGTAGGAGAAGCCGCGTTTCCGTGGACTTTGAATTTTTGCACACAGATGTGCCTAAACATGCACAACACACCTGGAAAACAAACTAAAGAGCATATAAAACCAGAAAAAGCATAATATGGGACCTTTAATGCAAAAATATTGTGAGAAGTAGTAACTCAGACAAAATCAGATCAAATTCAAATTCCATTAGCCAGGAAACGCTTTTACACTGTTGATTGGCGCAAATGTCCCAAAAGCAATAGAGCCAATAAAGGTCATCAACAGTCAAGGCGAAGGGCCCTATGCAGTCCTGACACGCTTAGGCTGGACGATAAACGGACCACTCGGAAGCACTGCACCTGCAGATAAGCATGGCCGACCATGCATCACAGCTAAACGTATTTCCGTGGCTAGATTGGAGGAACTGCTAGTCCAACAACACAATCAGGACTTCTCAGAGTTAGCCTACAACGAGAAACAAGAACATTCGTTTGAAGACAAAAGGTTCCTAAAAATAGTGAACAACTCAATCACAAAGAAAGACGGCCACTATGAAATACAACTTCCATTTCGTCAAGATAACATATGTCTACCCAACAACAGAAAGGTGGCAGAACAAAGAGCACTAAGTCTTACCAAAAGATTGTACAAAGACGAAGCATTTCAGAAAGATTACATTGGCTTCATGAACGATGTCTTGAAGAAAGGATACGCTGAAAGAGTACCTGAAGAACAGCTCATCCGGAATGACGGAAGATCATTCCGGGTGAGGTCAGGACCTTGAAGCAGCTCTGAGTTCAGGGAAGTACCTTGGAAGGAAGAGGAACAGTCAGAGACCACCCGGATTGTCTTTTTTCTTTTGTGGTAGACGCCATGTCTAGGTATAAGGAAACCTGAAGGTTGGAGATATAGTGCTGATCATCGATGAAAACTCACCACGCAACTCCTGGCCCATGGGACGCAACATGGAAATTTTTCCTGACAAGAGAGGACATGTGCGTCGTTTCAAGGTCAAAACCCAGAACGGCACGCTGGAGGGGCCCATTACGAAGCTGTGCTTCCTGAATGACATGACCTGACAGACCTGACGCACTTGACAGATCTGACTTACTTAACTAGGTCCTAAACTCGACTATCATGAATTGCTTTTCTACCTTCGAATCGTGAGATAACTTTAATTTGAATTCTAAACGATAAGCTAAGAAACTAAGAAGGATCGAATAACGTTTTTTTTCCCTTATTGGCTTGCTGGCATTAACCTGTGAAATATTCCAAATTTAAGTTGTAATGAATTAAAATTTGCCATGAATATGTTTTGCGATAAGCTCTGAAAGTAGTGCTGGGCGATATATCGTGAAGCTCAATTCGATCGATATTTTATTAATGCTTGATATGGAAAGGGGACCATCGATTTTATTTCGTAAACTACTTCAAAGTTTTCACGCGAGATTTCGTTGCTCCATGAGATTTCCGCGGCAGCGCTTGTTGCGCGGAGACCAAGGGGCGGAGACTCCACACATGCCACTGAGTAGCTCTTGTAAGCGACCAACATGGAGGAGAAAGAGAAAGATGCGAGCGAGTCCGAATTAGTTCCAAAAAAAGGGCACGTCACGCCTGTCATTTGGAAATGGTTTGGTTACAGGCAAAATGATACGGAACAAACAACCGTAGTCTGTAAAACGTGTATGAAAGATGTTGCGACGAAGACAGGCAACACTACAAATCTGTTCAATCACCTGAAGGTAAAGCATGTTATCGAGTACGATGCATGTATCACGCTAAAGAGAGCTGCGACTCCCTTTGTAGCTCCTGTAACCTCAAAACAAACGTCACTAACAGGATCTATGTTCAGTTCCTCCCGTTATGAGAGGACGAGCACTAAATGGAGAGAGGTAACATCAGCAATCTTATTTTATATAGCCAAGGACATGATTCCTATTTATACAGTGGAGAAAGATGGATTCAGAAAGCTAATGAAAACATTGGATCCCAGATACGAGTTGCCCAGTAGGAAATATTTCGCAGAGGAAGCATTGCCTAAACTTTAGGCAATGCAAGGCAAGGCAAGTTTATTTGTGTAGCGCTTTTCATACACAAGGCAGACTCAAAGTGCTTCACATCATAACATGTCATACAATAAAGTGGAATAAAATGCAAGAATTAAAAGACAATTAAAAAACCTTACAATAATGTCAGGGAGAGGCTGTAAAACACTGTAAAACAGGCTGTAAAACACTTTTCTACGACTACCGACCTGTGGAGTAGTCGCACAATGCAACCGTATTTGAGTCTCACTGTGCACTACCTTGAAGACTGGGAGCTGAAAAGTACGTGCTTACAGACAAGCTATGCACCCGAAGATCATACTGGCGAGACGATTGCACAAGGACTTAAAGATGCCTTAAATTCGTGAAAGCTGGACGAGGAGCGTCAGGTCTGCATCACCACAGATAATGGCAGCAACGTTGTCAAGGCAATTGCCATAAACGGATGGCAAAGACTACAATGTTTTGGGCACAGGTTGCATCTTGCCATCGGTAAGAGTTCTCTCTCTCCCTCTCTCTCTCACACGCAAAACTGAGTACACACATAGGGGAAACATCTACATAATTGTTTTAACTTTTATGTGTATTGTAGTAATTATTTTTCATGCTTTGTTGATATAATTTTATTTTAGAATTGTATATATTAATAAATATTTATACAGGTTATAAATATAGTCTATCTTTAAAGCCTAAAAAAATGAGCACTGTGAAAATTTAAATAGGAAAAAAAGGAACTGTTGAAATAGTATATACAACAACTTAGAAAAACCTAAACATAGACCTCAGTATTCATATTTAATTAAATGTGTTTCAAATTGTGTTTCTTCATCCAGAGAGGAGCATGCAGGATCCTCGGGTCGACAGGGCCGTTGGTGTGTGCAAAAAGTTGGTTGCTAGTTTCTCGTTTAGCTGGAAACGCAGAAGAGATTTGGTTGCAGCTCAGAAGGATCTAAGCCTACCTCAACACACACTGGTCAGTGAATCCCCTACCATATGGGGGTCACGGGCCAAAATGATACAGAGAGTGCTGCAGCAAGAGAAGGCGATCACACAGGTTCTCTCTGCACACAAAAAAGCAAGACATCTCATTTTGTCTTGGCAGGATATCCACGTCTTGGAGTCCATACACAAGGTCCTTGGGCCTCTCCTGGTGTTCACAGATGCTCTCTCTGCTGAGGCCTATGTGACGGTCTCTTATGTGAAGCCAGTTCTGCACCTGTTTGAGACTGACCTCCTGGCACCCAAGGAAGATGACACCGAGCTAACAGGGTCAATTAAAAGGGCGATTATAGACTACCTGAGGGAGAAATATGATGACCCTGCTACCCAGGAGTTACTGAATATGGCCTCATTCATAGATCCCAGGTTCAGAAGCACATATGTCCCAGAGAACAAGATTGAGGATCTGAAAGAGAGAGTTACCTCAGAGGCAGAGGCTTTGCTCCCTGAACTGCCCACCACATCACAGTGTGATGCAGATGCCCCCACAGAGGAAGCAACCCCAGCAGCTAAACGGGAGAAGCGAAGCCTTGGAAGCTTCTTCAAGCAGCCAGTCAAGCCACACACCAAGACACAGAGAGAGCTGATTGAAGATGAACTGTCAGGCTACCTACACGGAATAAAACCTGATAGTGACACAGATCCACTCAGATGGTGGAAAGCTCATGAGGCCAACTATCCTCGGCTCAGTACAGTTGTTTCATCTCATTTGTCTGAGTTACTACTTCTAACAGCAATTTTTCACAAGCCCACCACTTTGAGTTAAAAATGAAGTCTGAACAGATATTCAATGTGTCACTTTAAGTCTCACACATATCTTTTCTGTCAATTTTGAACTCCGTTCATGAGATACGCTTACGAAAAAATTGAAAAAGACGAAACACTCCCCTTACGAAAAAATTGAAAAAGACAAAACCGCCCCCCTTATGAAAAAATTGAAAAAAACGAAACACCCCCCCCTTACGAAAAAATTGAAAAAGACAAAACCGCCCCCCTTATGAAAAAATTGAAAAAAACCAAACACCCCCTTTTACGAAAAAATTGAAAAAGACGAAAAACCCCCCTTTACGAAAAAAATTAAAAAAGATGAAAAAATTGAAGACGAAACCGTCTCCTTACGAAAGATATATGAAAAAGACAAAACACCCCCCCTTACCAAAAACTTGAAAAAGACGAAAACATCCCCCTTTAGGAAAAAATTGAAAAAGACAACACTCTTCCCCTAATGAAAAAATTGAAATACGAAACACCCCCCTTAAGAAAAATTGAAAAAGACAACACTCTCCCCCTAATGAAAAAATTGAAAAAGACGAAACACCCCCCTTAAGAAAAAGATTGAAAAAGACAACACTCTCCCACTAATGAAAAAATCGAAATACGAGACACCCCCCTTAAGAAAAAAACTTGAAAAAGACATTAATGAAATTTTCAATAGGTTTTTTCTTTAAAATTACAACAATGACAGGTCCACGGTCATCATTTTTTCATGAAATTTTCTGACATGTTTTTTTTATGAAATTTTCTATAGGTTTTTTATTGAAAATTACAACAGGTCCGCGGTCATCGTTTTTTCATGAAAATTACAACAGGTCCGCGGTCATCGTATTTTCATGAACTTTTCGACAGGTCCGCGGTCATCATTTTTTCATGAATGTTTCGACAGGTCCGCAGTGATTGTTTTTTCATGAAAATTACAACAGGTCTGTGGTCATCGTTTTTTCATGACATTTTCCACAGGTCCGCGGTCATCGTTTTGTCGTGAAAATTTCAGACATTTTTTTCATGAAATTTTCGACAGTATTGTCATGAAAATTTCAAGAGGTCCACGGTCATCGTTTTTCATGAAAATTACAACTGGTCTGCGGTCATTTTTTTTTCATGAAATTTTCGACAGGTCATCATTTTTTCATGACAAATTACAACTGGTCCACGGTCATCGTTTTTTCATGAAAAATACAACAGGTCCGCGGTCTTTGTTTTTTATGAAATTTTCGATAGGTCAGCGGTCATTGTTTTTTATGAAAATTACAAGAGGTCAGCGGTCATTGTTTTTTATGAAAATTACAAGAGGTCAGCGGTCGTCATTTTTTCATGAAATTTTATGACATGTTTTTTTAATGAAATTTTCTATAAGTTTTTTCTTGAAAATTACAACAGGTCCGCGGTCATCGTATTTTCATGAAAATTACAACTGGTCCACGGTCATCGTTTTTTCATGAAAAATACAACAGGTCCGCGGTCTTTGTTTTTTATGAAATTTTCGATAGGTTAGCGGTCATTGTTTTTTATGAAAATTACAAGAGGTCAGCGGTCGTCATTTTTTCATGAAATTTTATGACATGTTTTTTTAATGAAATTTTCTATAAGTTTTTTCTTGAAAATTACAACAGGTCCGCGTTCATCGTTTTTTCATGAACTTTTCGACAGGTCCGCGGTCATCATTTTTTCATGAATGTTTCGACAGGTCCGCGGTGATTGTTTTTTCATGAAAATTACAACAGGTCCACGGTCATCGTTTCCCATGAAAATTACAACTGGTCCGCGGTCATTTTTTTTTCATGACATTTTCGACAGGTCATCATTTTTTCATGACAAATTTTCGAACGGTCATCGTTTTTTCATGAAAATTACAACTGGTCCACGGTCATCGTTTTTTCATGAAAATTTCGGACAATTTTTTCATGATTTCTGACAGGTCCCTGGTCATCGTTTTTTCATAAAAAATACAACAGGTCCGCGGTCTTTGTTTTTCATGAAATTTTCGATAGGTCAGAGGTCATTGTTTTTTATGAAAATTACAAGAGGTCAGCGGTCATCATTTTTTCATGAAATTTTCTGACATGTTTTTTTAATGAAATTTTCTGTAGGTTTTTTCTTGAAAATTACAACAGGTCCGCGGTCATCGTATTTTCATGAAATTTTCGACAGGTCCGCGGTCATCGTTTTTTCATGAAATTTTCAGACATTTTTTTTTAATGAAATTTTCTATAGGTTTTTTCTTGAAAATTACAACAGGTCCGCGGTCATCGTATTTTCATGAAATTTTCGACAGGTCCGCGGTCATCGTTTTTTCATGAAATTTTCAGACATTTTTTTTAATGAAATTTTCAATAGGTTTTTTCTTGAAAATTACAACAGGTCCACGGTCATCGTTTTTTCATGAAAATTACAAAGGGTCATTGTTTTTCATGAAATTCTGGACAGGTCAGGACAGGAAATTTTTCATCAAGTCCGGTTCATCAGTTTTTCATGAAAATTACTACAGGTCCGCGGTCATCCTTTTTTCACGGACCTTTTAAACAAGTCTGCGGTCATCCTTTTTTCAATAACATCTTATCAAAAACGGTCATTGTTTTTACATGAAAATTACAACAGGTCACCATCTTCTTAAATGCTGTCAAATTGAACTCCTCTCGCTGAGGATTTTTTGTTGCTGCCAGTTACACCTACTTATTAAATTGTGTTAAACTGAAATCCTCTCGCTCAGTAAAGCATGTTTAAGCATATTTTTGCATTTACTACACCTACTTATTGAATTGTGTTCAAACGCACTCTCGCTGATTCCTTTTTTGCTTTCTCTACATCTACTTATTGAATTGTGTTAAAACAAACTCATCTTGCCGAGTCAAGCTTATTTTTGCATTTAGTACACCTATATATTGAATTGTGTTAAACGAACTGTCGTTGAGTAATTTTAGATGTCTTCTCATTGAATTGTGTTAAAACGAACTCCTCTTGTGTTAAAACGAACTCCTTTCTCCCAGTAAAGCATATTTTTGCATTAAGTACACCTACGAACTCCTCTTGCCCAGTAAAGCATGTTTTTGCATTTAGTTCACCTACTTGTGTTTAAACAAACTCATATTTTTGCATTAAGTACACCTACGAACTCCTCTTGCCCAGTAAAGCATATTTTTGCATTAAGTACACCTACGAACTCCTCTTGCCCAGTAAAGCATGTTTTTGCATTTAGTTCACCTACTTGTGTTAAAACGAACTCATATTTTTGCATTAAGTACACCTACGAACTCCTCTTGCCCAGTAAAGCATGTTTTTGCATTTAGTTCACCTATTGTGTTAAAACGAACTCCTCTGACCCAGTAAAGCATGTTTTTGCATTTAGTTCACCTATTGTGTTAAACGAATTCCTCTCGCCGACTAAAGCTTGTTTTTGCATTTAGTACACCTATATATTTCAATATATAGGTGTACTAAATGCAAAAACAAGCTGACGAAAATTTCATGAAAACATGTCTAAAAAAAACGATGACCGCGAACCTGTTGTAATTTTCATGAAAAACCTATTGAAAATTTAATTAAAAAAATGTCTGAAAATTTCATGAAAAAAGTGATGACCGCGGATCTGTTGGATTATTTCATAAAAAAAATGTCTGAAGTTTTCATTAAAAGACGATGACCTGTTGTAATTTTCATAAAAAATTGATGGCCGCGGAACTGCTTAAAAATTTCATGAAAAAACATGACCGCAGACTTGTAATTTTGATCAAAGAACGATGACCGGCGACCAGTTGTATTTTTCATGAAAAAACGATGACCATTTAAAAATTTCATGAAAAAATGATGATCACGGACCTGTCATTATTTTCATGAAAAAACGCTGACCGCGGACCTGTTGTAATTTTCATGATAAAACGATGGCCGTAGACCTGTCATAATTTTCATGAAAAAACAATGACTGGGCCATGTTGAAAATTTCATGAAAAAATATATGACATTTTTATGAAAAAACGATGACCGTGGACCTGTCAAAATTATCATGAAAAAACGGTGACGGCGGACCTTATGTAATTTTCATGAAAAAACGATGACGGCGGACCTGATTTAATTTTCTTTAAAAAACGATGACGGCGGACCTGTTATAATTTTCATGAAAAAACGATGACCAAGGACATGTAATTTTCTTGAAAAAACGATGATCGCGGACCTGTCGAAAATTTCATGAAAAACAATGACGCAGACCTGTCGTAATTTTCATGAAAAAACGATGACCGCGGACTTGTCGAAATCTCCATGAAAAAACGATTAACGCCTGTTGTAATTTTCATAAAGAAACGATGACCACGGACCTGTCGAAAATTTCATAAAAAAACGATGACCGCGGACTTGTCGAAAATTTAATGAAAAAACGATGACCAATGACATTTAATTTTCATGAAAAAATGATGACCGCGGACGTGTCGAAAACTTCATGAAAAACGATGACCGCGGACTTGTCGAAAATTTCATGAAAAAACATGACCAGTTGTATTTTTCATGAAAAAACGATGACCGCGGACCTGTTGTAATTTTCATGAAAAAACGGCTGGGGGTGGAGTCCATGGGTGGAGAAACCAGGGGTGAGGAGGGGATTTGTTTACCAGAATCCAGCTTGTGATGTCACAAACTGAGAAAATTTGAAACGGAGCACTTTTCTCTGTGTGGTAAGACTTATGCAGACCACAAACAAAGGACTGGATGGATTTATTTCAAATTTTGTGGGTTGATAGACACTCAGGTTACCTAAATATATGTTCAAAAACCCTGTAAAAGTGGATTTTCATAATGTAGAAGAGAAATAACACCTTTATAAAATATTAATGTAACTTAATATAACCTCGTTCGAAATGGGCACCACTTCCGGTTTAACGGAAGAAAATAAGACTTAAATCTTAATAGTTTATCAATTATCAATCAATCTCATATCAGAATGGTGAATTCTCGAGCAGCTTGAATCAAGGAGAAAAACACGGACAACAGTTCTCAATTTTATGTGAAACTTTAATAAAGAAAATAGTGACAATGAACAACTGAAATATGCGATAATTATGAATGTAAAATTATAAAACAAGATAACGATATAAATGACTCTGAAATGGGATAGTGTATATCCTAACAAGTTGAGTATGGTATAGCTGTGTAACGTAAGCTACGCATGATGACTTTAAAGAAGGGTTTTAAAAACAGTAAATTATATGGTGGATTACGTGTTTTGAGTTTGGATCGGGGAGACTATGTGACACGACCTGCGCTTTTCTCAAACACCCGCCGTGAAACGAACGATCTTACTTTGGTTGCGTTCGGTTGAACTCCGCCGCTTGGTACCGTTAAAATCTCCGACTGAGCCCTTCGTTCGGGATACCAGAGAAGTCTTCGGTCCAAAGTAGCCGCAGCAGCAAGCCTGGTCGGAGTCGGTTTCACAGCAGTCACGGGTGCAGAGCAATACGTCAGCTCTCTCTCAGTCAGGCCCGTCTCTACCTCGATCCGGTCCACACGAACACAGGAAACAGGTCCACTAGGAACTTATTTACTCTTAGTGAAATCAGACGGCCAATCTGACTCCACGGAGTAAGAAAGTGTCTCTTAAGGATGATGAATCAATACTTCCAAAAATGTTTCAAAACTTTATATGAACAAAAATATATTCGAAATTCGCGCTCGGAGAAAGTCTCAGAGATTTCAGGCGATGACGCATGAAACGTGAATTCGATCTGCGAGGAATTTCTTCACTGAGGCGAATACACTTAGGATCTCGAAAAATCAGAAGATCCGAGCAAAGTATAAAAACAAATTATAAAAATCACGAAGGAAGAAAACAAGAATACTCGAGTGAAGAAAGGACGAGGTAACACAAAGAAGGAACCAGGAAAACAAGAGAGAGTTCTCTCTAGGGGATCAATTCTTATACAGAAAATATGCTGGTCCCGCCCCCTTGAGGGCTTACCCAAACTGAGTTTAAAATTACCTAAAGAACATACGATTTGGCGCGTATCCAACTCTACCATACTCAAGATTTTAAACAAGTTTTTATATTGGATTACAAAAAAACGATATCCTTGGTCATGTAAAATCACACAGAAATAAATGATTAATTGATTCCAGCTTATACGTGGAATTAACTGTAGTAACACACAGATCAATGAAAACACTTCTAACATAAACACATGCATAATCTTTAAAAAGGAGAGGAGCAGATAGTATCTTTATGTGATATTCACTAGTTATTTAACAAAAAGAAAACTCTTTAAACACATTTAAACTGTCTAAAGTTACTTAGGTGTTTATAAAATTCTAACCCCTAGATGGCAGTAGCGTTCCATGTTAAACTCAATAGAGGTGCAATGAGTCTTGACTTACAACATTCAGTTTTTGTAACTTTGTCATAGATGGTCGTAGCAGAATCTAAGTTGCATGAAAATGTTATAGTCAATGTCCCAAATATATCTATCAGAAGTAACAGTTGAAGGTAGTTACTTTGATGGCTGAAACTAAACATGTTGGTGGAGCCAAACAGCTCATTCTGTCCTCGGTCATAAAGAGAAAAAAAAAACCATTTGGCCTCCTCAGAATCAACAAACCGCATTCCATGCTGGGTTTAAATCACTCCTTGCAGACGTGAGGCCTCCTGAAATGTTTCCACAGAGATTATTCATGCAGGAACAAATGTCAGTCCTATCTATATGTTGATTAGAATGCCTTTGAAGCCAACATGATTTGCGTTTGTTAGTTCCTGGTTAGGGTGATAGTCCTTAACACCTTAACCCTGGGGTCCGATTCTGCGTCACAGTTTTACACAGTCCTCTTCCTGCCAGATGTGGAGGTCAAGCAGGTTATCTCGCAACAATAATGTCCCCTTTAAAAAAGACGAAAAAACTGAAAAAGACAAAACACCCTCCCTTACGAAAAAAAAGTTAAAAAAAATGAAACACCCCCCTTACGAAAACATTGAAAAAGACGTTAAAATTGAAAAAGACGAAACACCCCTCCATATGAAAATATTGAAAAAGACAAAACACCCCCCCTTACGATAAAATTGACAAAGACGAAACACCCCCCTTACGAAAAAAATGAAGACGCAACTCTCCCCCTCACGAAAAAAAACCCAGAATTTTTGTGTAGCGAACAAATAGAAAAAGACGAAACACACCCAGTAAAAAAACTGAAAGAAGAAAAAAAGGAAAAAGACAAAAAATTTAAAAAGATGCAACACTCCCCCCTTATTAAAATATTGAAATTGTTGTGTAGCAAAAAAATTGAAAGACAAAAAAATGGAAAAAGACGACAACAACCCCCTTACAAAAATTAAAAAGACGAAACACAATAGAAGAAAAAATTGAAAGATCTTTCAATTTTTTCCCATTATGAAAATATTAAAAATTTTGTGCTGCGAACAAATTGAAAAAGACGAAACACACCCAGTAAAAAAACTGAAAGAAGACAAAATAGAAAAAGACAAAAAATTTAAAAAGATGCAACACTCCCCCTTATGAAAATATTGACATTTTTGTGTAGCGAAAAAATTGAAAGACAGAAAAATGGAAAAAGACGACAACAACCCCCTTACAAAAATTAAAAAGACGAAACACAATAGAATAAAAAATTGAAAGATCATCTTTCAATTTTTTCCCATTATGAAAATATTAAAATTTTTGTGTAGCGAAAAATTTTTAAGATGAAACACCCCCACCTTACGAAAAAATAGAAAAAGACATAAAAATTGAATAAGACAAAACACCCCCATGAAAATATTGAAAAAGACGAAACACTCCACCCTTACAAAAAATTGGAAAAGACAAAACATCCCCCCTTACAAAAAAAGAGACAAAACTACCCCCCTTACAAAAAATAAGAGACGAAACACTCCCCTCTTATGAAAAATTGAAAAAGACAAAGACATTGAAAGACTAAACACCCCCTCTCGCAAAAAATTGAAAAAGATGAAAAAGTAGGAAAAGAAAAAAGTAAAAAAGATGAAAAAAATTAAAAAGAAGAAATAGATGAAAAAATAGAAGATGAAAAAACAGAAAAAGAAGAAACACCCTCACAAATAATAGAAAAAGACAAAAATAGAAGATGAAAAAATACAAAAGACGAAAAAATACGAAAAGATGAAGAATAGAATACGAAAAAAAAGAAAAAGACGAAACACCCTCCTTACAAAAAATAGAAAAAGACAACAATAGAAGACGAAAAAATTCAAAAAGACGAAATACCCTCCTTACAAAACTAAAAAGAAGACAAGTACACCTATTAAGTACACCTACGAACTCCTCTTGCCCAGTAAAGCATGTTTTTGCATTTAGTTCACCTACTTGTGTTAAAACGAACTCCTCTGACCCAGTAAAGCATGTTTTTGCATTTAGTTCACCTATTGTGTTAAACGAACTCCTCTGGCCCAGTAAAGCATGTTTTTTGCATTTAGTTCATCTACATTTGAATTGCGTTAAAACGAACTCCTCTCGCCGACTAAAGCTTGTTTTTGCATTTAGTACACCTATATATTTCAATATATAGGTGTACTAAATGCAAAAACAAGCTGACGAAAATTTCATGAAAACATGTCTAAAAAAACGATGACCGCGAACCTGTTGTAATTTTCATGAAAAACCTATTGAAAATTTAATTTAAAAAATGTCTGAAAATTTCATGAAAAAAGTGATGACTGCGGATCTGTCGGATTATTTCATATAAAAAATGTCTGAAGTTTTCATTAAAAGACGATGACCTGTTGTAATTTTCATAAAAAACTGATGGCCGCGGAACTGCTTAAAAATTTCATGAAAAAACATGACCAGTTGTATTTTTCATGAAAAAACGATGACCATTTAAAAATTTCATGAAAAAATGATGATCACGGACCTGTCATTATTTTCATGAAAAAACGCTGACCGCGGACCTGTTGTAATTTTCATGAAAAAACGATGGCCGTAGACCTGTCAAAATGTTCATGAAAAAACAATGACTGGGCCATGTTGAAAATTTCATGAAAAAATATATGACATTTTTATGAAAAAACAATGACCGCAGACCTGTCGGAAATTTCATGAAAAAACGATAAGCGCCTGTCGTAATTTTCATAAAAAAAAGATGACCGCGAACTTGTCGAAAACTTCATAAAAAACAATGACCGTGGACCTGTCTAAAATATCATGAAAAAACCATGACGGCGGACCTTATGTAATTTTCATTCAAAAACGATGACGGCGGACCTGTTATAATTTTCATGAAAAACCAAGGACATATAATTTTCTTGAAAAAACGATGATCGCGGACCTGTCGAAAATTTCATGAAAAACAATGACGCGGACCTGTCCCAATTTTCATGAAAAAACGATGACCGCGGACCTGTCAAAAATGTTATGAAAAAACGATGACCGCGGGCCTGTTGTAATTTTCATGAAAAAACAATGACTGCGGACCTGTCGGAAATTTCATGAAAAAATGTCTGAAATTTTCCTGAAAAAACGATGACACCGGACCTGTCAAAAATTTTATGAAAAATCTATGACCGTGGGCCTGTTGTAATTTTCATGAAAAAACGATGACCGCGGACCTGTTGTAATTTTCATGAAAAAACGTTGGCCGCTGACCTTTTGTAATTTTCATGACAAAACGATGACCGCGGACTTGTGGAAAATATTATGAGAAAATGTCTGAAATTTACGAGAAAAAACGATGACCGCGGACCTATTATGATTTTCATGTAAAATTAAGGCCGCGGACCTGTTGTAATTTTCAAGAAAAAACCTATTGAAAATTTCATGAAAAAACGATGACTGCGGACCTGTTGTAATTTTCATGAAAAACAATGACTGCGGACCTGTTGAAAATTTCATGAAAAAAATGTCTGAAATTTTCAAGAAAAAACGATGACCTGTCCAAAATTTCATGAAAAAGAAAGACCGCGGACCTATTGTAATTTTCATGAAAAAACGATGACCGCGGAAATGTCGAAAATTTCATGAAAAAAATGTCTGAAATTTTCAAGAAAAAACGATGACCTGTCCAAAATTTCACGAAAAAGAAAGACCGCGGACCTATTGTAATTTTCATGAAAAAACGATGACCAATGACATGTAATTTTCATGTAAAAATGATGACCGCGGACCTGTCAAAAATGTTATGAAAAAACGATGACCGCGGGCCTATTGTAATTTTCATCAAAAAACGATGACCACGGACCTGTCGAAAATATCATGAAAAAATGTCTGAAATTTTCCTGAAAAAACGATGACCGTGGACCTGTTGTAATTTTCATGAAAAAACCTATTGAAAATTTCATGATAAAACGATGACCGCGGACCTGTCGAAAATTTCATGAAAAAAATTCTGAAGTTTTCATTAAAAGACGATGACCTGTTGTAATTTTCATAAAAAACTGATGGCCGCGGAACTGCTTAAAAATTTCATGAAAAAACATGACCGCAGACTTGTAATTTTCATCAAAGAACTATGACAGGCGAACAGTTGTACTTTTCATGAAAAAACGATGACCATTTAAAAATTTCATGAAAAAATGATGATCACGGACCTGTCATTATTTTCATGAAAAAACGCTGACCGCGGACCTGTTGTAATTTTCATGAAAAAACGATGGCCGTAGACCTGTCAAAATTTTCATGAAAAAACAATGACTGGGCCATGTTGAAAATTTCATGAAAAAATATATGACATTTTTATGAAAAAACAATGACCGCAGACCTGTCGGAAATTTCATGAAAAAACGATAAGCGCCTGTCGTAATTTTCATAAAAAAAAGATGACCGCGAACTTGTCGAAAACTTCATAAAAAACAATGACCGTGGACCTGTCTAAAATATCATGAAAAAACCATGACGGCGGACCTTATGTAATTTTCATTCAAAAACCATGACGGCGGACCTGTTATAATTTTCATGAAAAAACGATGACCAAGGACATATAATTTTCTTGAAAAAAACGATGATCGCGGACCTGTCGAAAATTTCATGAAAAACAATGACGCGGACCTGTCCCAATTTTCATGAAAAAACGATGACCGCGGACCTGTCAAAAATGTTATGAAAAAACGATGACCGCGGGCCTGTTGTAATTTTCATGAAAAAACAATGACCGCGGACCTGTCGGAAATTTCATGAAAAAATGTCTGAAATTTTCCTGAAAAAACGATGACACCGGACCTGTCAAAAATTTTATGAAAAATCTATGACCGTGGGCCTGTTGTAATTTTCATGAAAAAACGATGACCGCGGACCTGTTGTAATTTTCATGAAAAAACGTTGGCCGCTGACCTTTTGTAATTTTCATGACAAAACGATGACCGCGGACTTGTGGAAAATATTATGAGAAAATGTCTGAAATTTACGAGAAAAAACGATGACCGCGGACCTATTGTGATTTTCATGTAAAATTAAGGCCGCGGACCTGTTGTAATTTTCAAGAAAAAACCTATTGAAAATTTCATGAAAAAACGATGACTGCGGACCTGTTGTAATTTTCATGAAAAACAATGACTGCGGACCTGTTGAAAATTTCATGAAAAAAATGTCTGAAATTTTCAAGAAAAAACGATGACCTGTCCAAAATTTCATGAAAAAGAAAGACCGCGGACCTATTGTAATTTTCATGAAAAAACGATGACCGCGGAAATGTCGAAAATTTCATGAAAAAAATGTCTGAAATTTTCAAGAAAAAACGATGACCTGTCCAAAATTTCACGAAAAAGAAAGACCGTGGACCTATTGTAATTTTCATGACAAAACGATGACCGCGGACTTGTGGAAAATATTATGAGAAAATGTCTGAAATTTACGAGAAAAAACGATGACCGCGGACCTATTGTAATTTTCATGAAAAAATGATGACCGCGAACCTGTCGAAAATATCATGAAAAAATGTCTGAACTTTTCATAAAAAAACGATGGCAGCAGACCTGTCGAAAATTTCATGAAAAAAAGATGACTGCGGACCTGTGTACAATATCATGAAAGAATTTTCATGAAAAAACGATGACCGCGGACTTGTCGAAAATATCATGAAAAAATTGTATGAAATTTTCATGAAAAATCGATGACCGCAGACCTGTTGTCATTTTCATGAAAAAAAGGACCTGTCGAAAATATCATGGAAAAATGTCTGACATTTTCATTAAAAAAAACGATGACCGTGGACATGTCGAAAATATCATGAAAAAAATTTATAAGATTTTCATGAAAAAACGATCACCGCGGACCTGTCCAAAATAGCAAGAAAAAAATTTCATGAAAAAAATATGACCGCGGACCTGTGTACAATATCATGAAAGAATTTTCATGAAAAAACGATGACCGCGGACCTGTCCAAAATAGCAAGAAAAAAATTTCATGAAAAAAAGATGACCGCGGACCTGTGTACAATATCATGAAAGAATTTTCATGAAAAAAACGATGACCGCGGACTTGTCGAAAATATCATGAAAAAAATGTTTGAAATTTTCATGAAAAAACACTGACCGCGGACATGTCGAAAATATCATGAAAAAAATTTATGACATTTTCATGAAAAAACGATGAACGCGGACCTGTCCAAAATAGCATGAAAAAAATGTCATGAAAAAAATATGACCCCGGACCTGTGTAAAATTTCATGAAAAAAATGTTTGAAATTTTCATGAAAAAACAATGACCGCGGACATGTCGAAAATATCATGAAAAAAATTGATGACATTTTCATGAAAAAAAGATGACCGCGGACCTGTTTACAATATCATGAAAGAATTTTCATGAAAAAACGATGACCGCGGACCTGTCCAAAATATCATGAAAACATTTTCATGAAAAAACGATGACCGCGGACCTGTCAAAAATATCATGAAAAAAATGTCTGAAATAGTCTTAAAAAAACAATGACCGCGGACATGACGAAAATTTCATGAAAAAATGTATGACATTTTCATGAAAAAACGATGACCGGGCTCCTGTAGAAAATATCATGAAAAAAATGTCTGAAATTTTCATGAAAAAATGATGAACGCGGACCTGTCTAAAACATCATGAAAAAATGTTCATGAAAAAACGATGACCGCGGTATGGGATCAATTGCATGTCAAAAAGATTTTGAACTCGTAGAAAGGTTTTGAACTCGTAGAAAGGTTTTGAACTCGTAGAAAGGTTTTGTGCACACAGGTAAGATTTGCACATGTACAAAAAACTTTTGTAGCTGTAGAAATATTCTGCGCATATGTAAAACAATTCTGTTGTTGTGAAAAAAATGTGTTAATGCGTGAGGAAAAAATGTGAAGCTGAGTTATTATTTTGTGCTCACAAATTAGATTGCAGAAATTTCCTATCTTCCTGTGCGACCCTGAAGTTACGAGCATGAGCTTATTTGTTACAGACACACATTTCCTGTCTTCACGTGCGACCCTGAAGTTACAAGCACGAGCTTGAGTTACGAACACGAATTTTGACAGTGTCTTTACGCCTAAGCCTCTGGCCAATCAGCGCGTCTCTACCTTGTCAACTGACTATCCAATCAGAGGAAGCAGAATGCGGCAACAGCTGTCTGTATCAGGTCAGAAGCAGTTCAGAGCAGGAGGCTAGCAGCACACTAGCTTGATCTGTTGGTCTTTTTTTCTTCGTGTGGAGTGTTTGTCTAGTGTGACGACCCTGCTGTTTGCTGGTTCCTTGTTGCGTCATTTCTGTTTCAGGTGCCAGTGGGTGTGGCTGTACGTGTGCGATCTTGGATTGAGAACACCGGGGCCCAGGTGTTCTCAATCCATAAGGGCTGGCCTCACTCACCTCTCGGTGGAGACTTGGAGGAAGAGGTTGAGGAGAGACGTGGTCCTCAACGCTCTATACCATTTTGTGTTATATCGTGCATCGACTAAATAAATTTATGTACTTGTTCAACTTTAACTCCTGGTCTCCTCCATTCATTTGTTACGGCGTTTGAGCCGGTCGTAACAAATTGGGGGCTCGTCCAATTTAAGGAATTGTTTAAAAAATTGTTCAAGGGTTCTTTGATTTGTTTGCTTAATCAAGTCTTGTTGTGTTTGATTACGTCCAGGTGTCCGCGTTTGCAGGGGGGTTTCCCAAGCTGAAATTGTGACGTGGTGGTACGTATGTCACTTTGGAGGCGGGAATTAGCGGGATTCCCTGTTTTGATTGACGGGTTTTGATTACCGTGCATTTGAGTGTCACAGCGGCACCTGAGACGGGAGGAGCTGGTTTGTCTCCGGAGGAGTTAATTTCAAGTGGTTCGGCTGCACGTGAAGGTGAGTGTGGGCACGCTGTTTTGAGCATTTCGGAGCTAAGTAATATTCCCCTAGTTAGGCGTAGCAGCAGTTCTCGCAAGGAGGCTGTTGAGTTTATTATTTTCAGGTTTTTTTATTTTTGTATGTTGTCCGTGCGGGTGAAGCAGTTGTCTTGGGGGTGCCATCCGTAGCTTTGGCTGAAGGCAGTGGGCTTTCTCCTTTGCAAGCGGGCTAAAGGTGCGTAAATACCCACCGCCAGTACGCATATGAAGAAACATAGGGTTGAGTTAGTAAGATTTGGTCAGGCAGTTAGAGGGGACGCTCCTGTTTGCTGTGTGTGTTTTCAGTGTGCTTTTCGCTCACGTTCCGTCAGTTGTGCTGTTTGATTATGGCTCGTGTGGAGGAGTTTTTTGAGTGTCCTTCCGATTTGTTTTTGGATGAATGCACGAAGGAGCAACTGTTGAAAATTGCGGAGCACTATCGGGTAGAAATAAGCGATAAAAGGCTCAAGGACACGGTTAAATCTATTTTAAGAGCAAACTGGTTGGATATGAATGTTTTGCCGGGTGGTGTGCGGACAGCGCCGGCGGTGTCTTTGCCGCAGTTATCTCCAAGTGGGTCCGGCTTGTCATTTGAACAACAGAAGGAGATACTGTTGCTTCAACTGGAACGCGGGGAGAAGGAGATACGTCTCGAGAAAATTAAATGGGAAACGGAGCAGGCTCGGATCAACTTGGAGCGTGAGAAATTAAGTTTGGTCAGAGAGGGTAGAGTGAGCTTGGGAGCTACGCAGGGTCTTGGTGAAGATCGTGGTTCTTCAGCGGACCGCTCTCCTCGTGAATTTGACCTGTTGAATAGTTTGAGACTTGTTCCGAAATTTAATGAGCAAGATCCGGAAACGTTTTTTTGTCTGTTTGAGAGGGTGGCAGACTCTCGGGGTTGGCCTGAGGCTGATCGGACCGTGATCCTGCAGTGTGTGTTGACGGGCAGGGCGCAGGAGGCATATGCTGCTTTGTCGGTAACTGATTGTTTGAGTTATGTTTCTGTTAAGTCAGCTGTCCTGAAGTCTTACGAGATGGTTCCCGAGGCTTACCGCCAGCGCTTTAGGAACGGTAGGAAGGGTGACAGGCAGTCATACCTAGAGTTTTCCCGTGACTTGTTAACTTCGTTTAATCGTTGGCGTGATTCTTTGGATGTCGTAACATTTGATCAGTTGTGTGAACTGGTGGTGTTGGAACAACTGAAAATTGCTGTGCCCAGTCGGATTGCCACATATTTAACTGAACAACAAGTAAATGTTGCAGCCAGAAACTCAGGCGCACGCTGGAGGGTCGTTTCACTTGTGTTTTACTTTATTTCAGCATTCAACAACGATGCAATACCGTCCTTACATTGCCTGCAAGTCTCTTCAGCTGCTTCAACATTAATAACGCACTCTTGCTAACAACGGAGCATCTCCACAGTAACCACTCTTCTTCTCTCAACACCTGCATAACACTGTTTCAAACTCACATACACCACCTGGTGGCGTAAAATATGCAGCGCATCTCATTAATAACAAAGCAACCTCAACTGCTGGAATAATGCTGCAGTTTAGACAAACATATTAACATTAGCAACTTAGAAAATGTAGTAAAATAGAATACAAAATAAAGAATGAATAATTCAACAAAAAATAGTTTGTGGGGTCCCTGATAACTAAACAATAAACATTGATGTTCTCAATTGACCTGTCACAGTCTCCCCCACTTTAAAAATGGCGTCCCGAAATTTTCATTATACCTCTTAGCCTAAACACGAACACACGGACATTTGTGGAATGGACTGGGCATGTTAAAATATTAACTGTGCTTTTGAGATCCTCCGACTACCGTGCACTGTAGTCAAGTATACTCCTGATTTTATCAGTCTTTGTGCCCAACCACTTGTGCAATAAACACACATCACAAAACCCATGAATTCACACACCAGGATGAGTCAACTTCTTTTTTCTCACATTACAATGCTGAGACTCCATCCACACTGAACACATCAAGTCGGCCAACAGTCTCTGTGTTCCTCTTACCTTATCAACACCAGGCACTTACATGTAGGTATAACAGTCGGTAGTGTGCAAGAATTATTATTGTTCGTCTTTTTTTTTTTTTTTTACCAGGGCCGCCAGTAACCCCCGACAGTTATCTCTCTGGTAGAAACTGTTCTGTCTGTGAAACTTGGCTGGCCAAGTGTGCTGTAAGTCAAAGTCTGGGGTTGTCTCCTTTCTCGTAATGGATACCGAGCCCTCTGCTCTGCCTCCTCCAGTTCATTCTCCGAGCTGTCCGTATCTGCTGAGCCCACGTCTCTGTCACTCTCCTCTGATGTCACTGTGTGGACCTGGTCCCCTTGTTCCTCCTCAATAATCTCACAAAACTCATCCAGTGCTGGGATTGTCTCCTGTTCCCGAGGCTGGAACTCTTGAGCTGTGGGATTGAGCGCAGGTGGACTTGAGCGTTCAGCTGGAGGCCATGTAAGGGTGAGGGCAGGAAAATCCTCATCTGAGTCTTCCTCAACATCTGTTGGTTGTGTGTATTTTCTCACAACTGTTTTCCTGCTTTTGTCCCTTTTCTGTGCTTGAGTTGTTGTGGGAATCTCACTATCAGGAGCAGCGACTGGGAGGAAGTCACATGGTAACAACATGTTTCTGTGGAGTATTCTGATCCTACCTATGCCACTCTCTGGTTCCACCTCAAACACTGGACTGTCCACACCCTTTTGACTCTTGATAACATAAATGCCATCTTCCCAGTAGGAGCGGAGTTTTCCTGGTCCTCCCGTTTCAGCTACGTTTCTCACCAGGACACGACTGCCCACTTGCAGGATGGGACCGTACACTCTCCTGTCATACTGTCTCTTTCCCTTGTCAGCTGATTTAGAAGCGTTTCTGGAGGCGATGTCATAAGCCTCGGTCATCCTCCGTCTCCACTTCTCCACATAGTCCTGATGGGAGCCTGAGCCATCCTGATGTTCAATACTAAACAACAGGTCAACAGGTAGTCTGGGAGGCCTGCCAAAAAGAAGGAAGAATGGAGAGTAGCCTGTGGCTTCATTAGCTGTGCAGTTATAGGCGTGTATGACTTTGGAGAGATGGTTTTTCCAGTCACTTTTCTGCTCTTCAGTCAGTGTTCTTAACATCGAGAGAAGCGTACGATTAAATCTCTCTGTTTGGCCATTTCCCTGAGGGTGATATGGAGTCGTGTGAGAACCCCGAACACCAGCGAGTGCTTTCAGATGACCCAGCAGTTTGTTCTCAAACTCTCTTCCAAGGTCATGGTGCAATTTTTCTGGGAAACCAAACTTGAGACAGAAATCATTGAACAGTTTATCTGCTACCGTTTTCGCTGATTTGTTCGTAGTTGCATATGCTTGAGCGAAGCGGGTATAATGATCCATCACTACCAGAATGTATTCATAACCACCTTTACATTCCTCCAAATGCAGGAAGTCAACTGAGACCAGCTGAAATGGGTGAGTGGTTTCAATACTTAACATTGGTGCACGTGCCTGTCTGTTCGGTTTTCTTTTCTTGAGACAATCGCATACATTTGTCACAAAGTGTTCTATGTCTCTTTGCATTTTTGGCCAAAAGAACCGGTCTCTTATCAGATTTAATGTCCTCTCTGTACCTAGATGGCCCATCTCCTTGTGCAGCTCATTGAAGATGAGAGGGCGGTACACTTCTGGGAGTACCAGCTGATTTTTCACTTGAGTCTTTCTATACATTGTCCCATCTGTCCTGATCTCCAGCCTGTCCCACTCTCTAGCTAGAGCTTTGACCTCAGGACTCTCCTCTTTCAGTTCTCGTGCAGCTGGTCTTTTATTTTTCATTTTTAGGTCATAGATTTTGCCTATTACAGAGTCTAGTTATTGAGCCGTTTTTATTTCTTCCCTCGATAGTGGCTTCACAGTGCTAAGCAGATTCTCAGTCGCTACCTGTTCCTGGACAGCATTAAATGACACAGAACTTAGGAGTGGACTGTGTTCCTCCTGTTGCACCAGGATGCCCTGTTCTGTCGCCCTGACTGCTTCCTGACAGACTGACTGGGTGCACTGATTCATGTAGCTCTCAAAATCAAGTGGCAGTCTTGATAAGACTTCCGCATCTGCGTTTGTTTTGCCTGGCCTGTATTTTACTGTGAAATTAAAATCTGCTAGCTCAGCAACCCATCTCTGTCCCACTGCATTTAATTTAGCTGTTGTCAGTACATACGTGAGCGGATTATTATCTGTATAAACGACAAAAGAGGGGGCATGAAACAGGTAGTGCCTGAAGCGCTCACAGATGGCCCATTTAAGTGCCAGAAACTCTAGCTTACCAGAGTGCAGATGATAATTCTTCTCTGGAGGAGTTAATGTTCTGGATCCATAGGCTATTACACTTAGCTTGCCATGTTGCCGCTGATACAGCACAGCTCCAAGTCCCACCTGCGAAGCATCCGTGTGTAGGATGAATGGCTCATTCAGGTCTGGGTATCCTAGGATTGGGGGATTGGAGAGCTTGTCCACTAGGTGACTCAGTATCTGGTGATGACTGTCAGTCCATGAAACAGGCGTTGCTGAAGGTAACTGTCCTTGTTTCCCCTTCTTTGTTTTCCCCTTTCTTGACACACTGGGTTTGTGTTTTGAAGGAGATGTAGCAGTAGGTGGGCCTGCTAACAGTTCATACAAGGGCTTTGCTATACTAGAAAAGTCTTGAATATATGATCTGTAGTAGGAAAGGAAGCCTAAAATCTGTCTGACTTCTCCCACTGTGCTAGGGTGTCTTTCCTTCAGTGCTTGTACAGGAGCCACCTCTGCTGGATCCATACCATGACCCTCTTTAGACACTATCCTGCCCAAAAACCTCACTTTGGACCTAAACAGTTCACATTTCTTTGCTGTGAGTTTTACCCCGTGTTTTTGATATCTTTTCAAAACTGTTCTTACGTGCTCTACATGGTCTTTAAAGGACTCACTGTGAACTAAGTTATCATCAAGGTAAGGCAGGCAAATGTCATCCCGTAAACCCCACAAACACTCCTCCATACTTCTTTGGAATTCAGCTGGTGCTGAACTAAGGCCAAAGGGGATCCTCACCCATTGATAAAGGCCCCATGGAGTGATGAAAGCGGTGAGAGGCTGACTATCTTCATCTACAAAACCTTGGTGATAGGCCTTACCTTGGTCTAACACCGAGAACCACGAGCTTCCACTAAGACTGTCCAACATATCTTGAATTCGAGGGATAGGATGTCTATCTGGCACTGACTTCCGGTTTAACTCGCGATAGTCTATGCATAGTCTCAGTTCACCTGATTTTTTTCTCACACAGACTATGGGTGATGAGTAGGGTGACTTTGATTTTGTAAACCAGCCCCGGTTTATCAAATCTTGCAAGTATTCTTTTACTTCCTGATGTAGCGGCTTGGGCACACTGATGTAAGTCTTTTGGACTGGTGTCTGGTCTTTTAAAGTGATGTGCAAGCGGAGTGAAGGGATGCAGCCTACATCATTCTCATCTCGAGCAAAAGCTGTGCACTCCTCCCTGAGCATCTGTCTCACTAGGGTCTGTTGGTCACTAGTTAAGTGATCTAAAACTACAGGAGGGTCCCAAACCTCATTACATTCTGTGGTGGGGCATGTTGTGCTTGAACAGTCTGTCTCTCCTTGTGTGGTTGTTTGTGTCTGTCCTTGTGTCACAGGTTCTACCGCTGCTGGGTACACTGCTTTAACACTCTCTATGTGTCCCAGAATAACACGTGGGCCCAGTGTAATGCTGTGTCCTGAGGTGTTGATCACCGAGATGGGGACAGTCGCGGAGTTACCTTTTTTCATGGTAAACAGTACTTCTTGGATGTGTAACCCCTCAGGTAAGTTTGTGTTCGTATTAGGGCAGAACAGCATTACTGTGTCTTTTTCAGTCTGTGTGTGCGCACGACATTTAACTGTCGTGACTTCACCTGGATGTAACACTACTCTATTCTTGCCTGTTTTTACTATCGTCCCTTCATTAGTAGCTTGGTGAGTGTGCATTAGCTGGACGAAAGCTTTGGCAGCACAAGAGTCAATGTCAAAGGCACCGCTGACAATATCTGTGGCACAGTCACCTGCTGAATCACCCCTCTGTTGTTTAAGTTGTTCATTGATCACTTCCTCGATCACATTAAAGCCAATAATAGGGTCTGCTGCCACATTAGGATCACTGGAAACCAGTACCGGCACTAGTAGGTTAGCACTAGCGACCTCTGACCCACTGAGTTTAAACTCTACTGGTATCCACTCCATAAACGGTATTTCAGTCTGATTGGCAGCAACTCCGTTTAGTGGTTCTGGCCCTAAGAGTTCTTCTATTGCCCTTAAGGAGCTATTAGGTAGGTGCTCTGCTCGCCATTTGTCATTTATCAAAGTGGCTTGAGAGCCTGTATCCCACAGTGCTGTTACTGGTACATTATCAAAGGTACATTTTACAATTTTCCGCTTACCTATCAGTTTAATGAGTCTTTTACCCTGTTTTGCTGAGAGATAATCAACTTTGCATGTGTCTGGTAGCTTGTGCTTTTGTGTCTCTTCCTCAGCTAAGTGTTGCTCAACTCGCCTAACTGCTCTACACAGAGGTTTATGTTCCTGCCATTGACACTTCTGACATGTTTTGGAGCAGTACACTGTGGTTGAACAACCTGCACATGTTTGAAACTTTCTGCCTGTTCCTTCCTCCTTAAGGCAGTAATGGCAGCGGCGGGACTCTGATGGTTGTGGCTGGGTCACTGCTGGTCCCTCGGCAGCAACCCTTTGAAGTTTCCCTGCACCTGCCTTGGAGCTTTGCATCCTCTGGAAATGTGGCCCAGCTGACCACACTTGAAGCAATGACTGCAGCTCTCTCCTTCTCCGTTGTCCTGACAGGTTCTGCAGCCTCTCTTGCGAATGTCTCTGTTCTCTGCTGCTCGCTTGGAGTGCTGCGGCTTGGCAGTACTCATGGAAGCCAGCATCAGCCGTTTCATTTCAGCTACCTCTGTTTGAAGCTCTCTTACCAGGGTGTGCACTTCAGGCTTGGGTGGGGCTTGAGCCACCTTGGTCTTCTCCTTGGAGAGTTCTTTAGTGTTGCTGTCTGGCTTTGCCGTCTGAATTGAGGAGGAGCCCTGTGAGCTGTCCCAGTTGCTGGTCGTCTGCAGCTCATTCACTTTGGGTGTCTTTGTGCTGTTCCTCTTTAACTTGTTGAGCCTCTCCATTTCAAGGTTAGCTGCCTCAGTTATTTTTTCAATCAGGGTTTCATCCGTCACATCTGGGTTGTCTAGTAGAGGCTTAATCTGGTATTTGATATTGTCATTAAGCAGTCCTGTCCCAACAGATCTTAGAAACTTCTTTTTGACTAGGTATGCACTATAGTGTTCCTCAGATCCTCTGCCCTTGGATGCAAAAAGCAGTCTGTCTTTTAGTTCAATAGCTCTGAACAGAAAATCTTGTGCTGACTCTTTTGGCTCTTGAGAGATGCTGATCAACTTTTGGTACAGATCTGACGTGTCGTCTTCTTTATAATGCCCCTTTAATATGGTTTTAAGCTGAGACATGGTCAAATCAGTCTTTATTTCAAGCATGTCGCGTAGCTTTAATCCTGGGCTGATTGCCCTTATCACTGCTTCCACAACTTCTGACTCACCATGACCCTTGCGGAGCCCGCTCTCTATCTGGTGCATGAGGTTAGTGAAGGATAACTTGTCACGCTGTCCACCTTCGCCGATTTGACCACAGATCCTAAACTCACGGTGAATAGTTACTTCTGGCAACTTAGTGGGTGACACGTCCTGGACAGGGCTGATTGTGGTGATGTTTGGTAAATTCAACTTTTCTCCAATACTTTGTATTTCCTCATCTAAGGCTTTACGGGACTTCTGCAGCTCGAGGTATTTTTCTTTCATCGCCGTCATGTGGCGCGATTCCCGCTCTCCTTCCTCGCTGCGTTCAGCCATCTTGCCTTCCATAAATGTCAATAGTTCTTTAATAATCCGCAGCGCTTCATCTGGCTCTGCTTTTCGTTCAATATCATCCAGTTCATTTTCAACTATTTTTATGAGTGCTCGTCTACTTTTGCTAGCAACAGTCTCATCATCTTCTTTGATACATTTTAGGTGTTTACAGACCTCCATAACTCGGTCCCAGCTAAGCTGGCACAGCATGCTGCTGGTCCGGTCCAGAAGAGTCTCCAAATCCATTTTTCTTCGGTTCGTCACAAGAGAGAAGTTACTTTCTTCCACCACGTTGGAAGAGACGGACGCTAGTCCGACGAACTTTCTCCTGGCTGCCTGGCTCGCCAAAATATGTTGCAGCCAGAAACTCAGGCGCACGCTGGAGGGTCGTTTCACTTGTGTTTTACTTTATTTCAGCATTCAACAACGATGCAATACCGTCCTTACATTGCCTGCAAGTCTCTTCAGCTGCTTCAACATTAATAACGCACTCTTGCTAACAACGGAGCATCTCCACAGTAACCACTCTTCTTCTCTCAACACCTGCATAACACTGTTTCAAACTCACATACACCACCTGGTGGCGTAAAATATGCAGCGCATCTCATTAATAACAAAGCAACCTCAACTGCTGGAATAATGCTGCAGTTTAGACAAACATATTAACATTAGCAACTTAGAAAATGTAGTAAAATAGAATACAAAATAAAGAATGAATAATTCAACAAAAAATAGTTTGTGGGGTCCCTGATAACTAAACAATAAACATTGATGTTCTCAATTGACCTGTCACATAAAGACAGTGGGGGAGGCAGCTGCGTTGGCGGACCAATATGTTTTGACTCATCGCAGTACATGGGGTAATGTGCATAGTGGTGACGGTCCTCGGGATAGTCCAGTTCCACCTGGGATTTTCCCAGGGGTGGCAACTAGGCCTAATGATGTAAATATAACATTGTGCGATTCTGAGAAGACGTGCCATTTCTGTCACAAGAAAGGCCATATCAAAGCCGATTGCTACGCCTTTAAGAGAAACCAACAAGTAAATGTTAAGTCTGTGGCGCTAACTGCTCCTGTTAAAGTTGATCCAGAATTTTCGGATGATCGAGGTTGCAATGTTTCCTGTGATGAGGCCTACTTGCCTTTTGTTTCAGATGGTTTTGTCTCTCTGATGGCGGATGGTGAAAAGGTGCCTGTAAAAATCCTGAGGGACTCAGGGGCCTTAGGCTCATTTATCCTTGCGTCGGTGCTTCCGTTTTCAGAGAAGTCGGATACTGGTGGTTCGGAGCTAGGTCTGGGTATGGGGCTGACCATATTGTCTGCTCCGGTTCACAGGTTCCATTTGTGTTCAGATCTGGTGCAAGGTGAGGTGTGCATGGCGGTGCGTCCCGCGTTGCCGCTGGGAGGAATTCAGGTGATTCTTGGTAATGGGTTAGCTGGTGCCCGGGTGTGGGCGGATGGTGCTCCCCCTTCCCCACCGGACAGTCCAGGTCCAGTTGGTTGTAATGTGCGGGATGACAGTGAGTTGAATTTGAGCAAAGCGGTTGCAGCTTGTGCTGTGACACGCTCCAAGGCTCTCCTCGGAGAACAATCGGCGGAAGTAAGTATCAACTCTGAACATGGTGTGAAGTTGGCTAACTATCCATTGTCTGTCTCTCGTGCAGAGTTGGTTGCAGAGCAGCAGTCGGATCCTTCCATTAAAGGGCTGTTAGAGGCTGCGGTCTCTGTTACTGAGGAGATGGATCGAGGGCATGGTTACTATATTGATGATGGTCTACTGGTGAGGAAATGGGTGCCTTGTGATGAGGTTTGTGTGGGGAATCCGGTGTTCCAGGTCGTTGTTCCTGCTAAATTTCGGAACCTGGTTTTGCAGGTGTCTCATGACCAGTCTGGGCATATGGGTGTCAGGAAGACTTATGATCGGGTTTTGAGGTACTTCTTTTGGCCTAGGTTGAAAAGAGATGTGTCGGGGTATATTAAGACTTGCCAAACATGTCAGATGACGGGGAAACCTAACCAGTCTATAACACCAGTCCCACTGCATCCCGTTCCTGCCATCGGGGAGCCTTTTGAGCATATTATAATTGACTGTGTTGGTCCGTTGCCTCCTTCTAGGTCAGGTGCGAGGTTTCTCCTGACAACTATGTGTCAGGCTACCAGATACCCGGCAGCTTATCCTTTGCGGTCGATACCTACCAGGTCTGTTGTGAAAGCTCTTTCCCAGTTCATGTCTGTTTTTGGCATTCCGAGGGTTCTGCAGAGTGATCAAGGCTCGAACTTTACCTCTCACATGTTTGCGCAGATTTTGAAGCAGCTGCGGGTGAAGCATTCTCAGTCTTCAGCGTACCATGCCCAAAGTCAGGGGGCACTGGAGCGCTTTCATCAGACACTTAAGTCGTTGCTGAGGGCTTTCTGCACGGAGATGGGCAGCGACTGGGAGGAGGGGTTGCCTTGGCTGATGCTAGCGGCCAGGGAGGTCACGCAGGAGAGCACTGGGTTTAGTCCTAATGATTTAGTTTTTGGTCACTCTGTGCGCGGTCCTCTGGCAGTGTTGTCCGACAATTTTAAGCTCAGTGATCCACCTAAAAACATTATTGAGTATGTTAATGGGTTCCGGCACAGGTTGTTCGTTGCGGGGGAGTTGGCGAGACAGAATTTGGCCACAAGACAAAATGAAAAAAACGTATGACAGACGTAGCGAGCGTCGCCAATTCAGCCCGGGGGACCAGGTTCTAGCTCTTCTGCCAGTTGTCGGCTCGCCTTTTCAAGCTCGCTTTACGGGGCCTCACTCTGTGTTGAGGCAAACCTCAGACGAGAATTATTTGATATCTACGCCTGAGCGTCGGAAAAAGTCACAGTTGTGTCACGTAAATCTCTTAAAGCCTTATTACGCTCGTGTGGCTGGGGTGGGGGTCCCTGGCGCAAATGGTTCGGAGTGTGGCCAACCGGTGGCCGCTGTCAGCACTGGGTTGGTCTCCCCCCCCTCCGTCTCTGGGAGAGGAGGAGAGGGAGGGGTTTAACATTTTTGATGCAGCGTTGTGTGGTCGGCTTAAAAACACAGAGGCCCTTAATAACTTGGATAGGTTGTTGTGCCATTTGGGTGTCTCGGAACGTGATGAATTGGCAGGGCTTGTTCGAAGTTTCCCGGAGTTGTTTGGTGACACTCCCTCCCAAACACATTTGTTAGAGCATGAAATAGTGGTGGGGGATGCAAAGCCTATCAGGCAGCGGTTCTATCGGGTTTCTGCTGATAAGAGCAAGTGCCTGGATGCGGAGGTGAGGTACATGCTAGAAAATAATATAGCTGAGCCTTCCTCGTCTAGCTGGGCGTCCCCATGCTTGCTTGTCCCTAAGTCTGATAACTCTCCTAGGTTTTGTTCAGATTTTCGCAAGGTCAATGCTGTTATCAAGCCAGATGCGTTTCCCCTTCCGAGGATGGATGACTGCATTGACCAGGTTGGGGCAGCGATGTTTGTGAGTAAATTTGACTTGCTTAAGGGGTACTGGCAGGTGCCACTATCTAAAAGGGCACAGGAAATATCTGCATTTATCACTCCGTCGGGCCTGTACGCGTATAAGGTCATGCCGTTTGGTTTGCGTAACGCGCCCGCGACTTTTCAGCGGTTGATGAATATGGTAGTTGGGGATTTGGACGGTTGTGCAGTCTATCTGGACGATGTCGTTGTGTTCAGTGACAGTTGGGAGAGCCATGTTAGCCGTATTCGGTTATTGTTTGAGCGTTTGGCTGCTGCGCAACTTACTATTAACCTGTCTAAATGTGAGTTTGCTCATGCAACAGTTTCTTACCTCGGACATGTGGTGGGCCAAGGTGCAGTCCGGCCCGTGCACGCAAAAGTGAGGGCTATTGAACAGTTTCAAGTACCCACAACTAAAAAGGAGCTCATGCGGTTTCTGGGTGTGGCCGGCTATTACCGCCGGTTTTGCAGGAGTTTTTCTTCGGTTGTTGCTCCTCTTACTGATCTTCTGAAGGCGGATGTGAAATATGTGTGGTCTCCTCTTTGTCAACAGGCTTTCCAGAAGGTCAAGGCTCTCCTGTGTACTGCCCCTGTGTTAGCTGCTCCCTGTCTTGAGAAGCCGTTCAAGTTGCAGGTTGATGCCAGTCACGTTGGAGCAGGTGCAGTATTGATGCAGTCTGATAGTCAGGGGGTGGATAGGCCAGTGAGTTTCTTTTCGAGGAAATTTAATAAGAATCAGCTAAACTATTCGGTAATCGAAAAAGAGACTTTAGCGCTAGTTCTAGCCCTTTGTAATTTTGAGGTGTATGTGAGTTCAGGAGTGCCGGTTGTCGTCTTTACGGACCACAACCCACTCACATTCCTTAGTTCGTTAAAGTGTCCGAACCAGAGATTAATTAGGTGGTCCCTAATGTTGCAGGCGTACTGTCTAGACATACGTCATATTAAGGGCTCGGAGAATGTAGTCGCGGACGCGCTGTCCCGTGCCCCTATCGGTTAGATGCATACGGTACTGTTATAACCTCTCCTTTTCCATATGCAGTGTGCACGTCAGGACCTGATGCTATGGACTGGGAGAGCATTAGCAGCAGGTTGTATGTTTTCTTGTTGAAAAGCTCCGTCATTGAGTTAATCATTATTTTCGTGGTCTCGGTTGGACCCACGTCTTTAAGGGGGGGGGTGTGACGACCCTGCTGTTTGCTGGTTCCTTGTTGCGTCATTTCTGTTTCAGGTGCCAGTGGGTGTGGCTGTACGTGTGCGATCTTGGATTGAGAACACCTGGGCCCGGTGTTCTCAGTCCATAAGGGCTGGCCTCACTCACCTCTCGGTGGAGACTTGGAGGAAGAGGTTGAGGAGAGACGTGGTCCTCAACGCTCTATACCATTTTGTGTTATATCGTGCATCGACTAAATAAATTTATGTACTTGTTCAACTTTAACTCCTGGTCTCCTCCATTCATTTGTTACGGCGTTTGAGCCGGTCGTAACACTAGCAACAAATATGGCTTGCTGTGCGATTAATTGGATTAACAGACCATCCAAGACTGTGATGCTTCAGTATTTTTCGGTAAGTGATATAGTAGTTTTATATTAACTGCATACTGGTGTCGGTATCATAGACTGTAAATATTACGGTGTCTATTTTTGCGGTCCTAGCTTGTTTAACGTTAGCTTGGTGATATACATAGACTGTAAATATTAATGATATAGTGATATTGTTAAATGTACTGCATACTCATCGGGAGGTGTCGGTATCTATGTATGACTGGCCTCAGTGTAGCCCTTTATTTACGGTCAATGGTTTAACTTTAGCCGATCAAGAGACACAGATGCTAATGGAAACATAGCTATCCAGGACTAATAAACTGGGGGGTTAAACTAAGTCCGAAATGTTAGAATTTGAATTGTTTAGATGTTGAAAAGAAAGAGTTTGTGTGATGTTATAAACTAAAGGCCCAACACGATGGTTAACCATAGACTGTAATGGTCACAGAGAGTTGGGACCGGTTTTTATATTAGCTTGAATTTCCCTCGGGATCAATAAAGTATCTATCTATCTTTAAATTATTTAAGTATTTATTTCATGTTAAGATGAAGTACTATACGAAATAAATGCCTTAATGTTTCCTTACACTAAATCTGTGGCTGTATGTGGAATATCATTCTGCAAGTGAGTGAGAGAGCTGAAAGTAGATTGATTACAATAAGGTTTATCTTAGAATAGAAAGAATCATTTCCATGTTGATTACCTTCATACCTTTGTTGTCTGGGTAGTACACGGTTGAATTTATAAATGCACTCTTACACACAGATGAAAACAGAAAATGCACACAAATGGATAACTGCTATTTTCTGTCTTTTGTCATCCTGGAGACCCTGCACTAAAAGTCTCTCCTGGATCCATGTCACATGCTCAAGCTTCTTCAGTCTTTTCATCAGTCGAAGTTCTGCTGAGAGAAGATGGCCAGCAGATCAGATGGCCGTACATCAAGGAGCTCCACAAGCTTCAGGAAAAGGAGGGTTTGCATCTTGACAACAATTGTGGTGTAAGAAGCTGTTCAATAAAAATATTTCTCCATCAAACAACTTGCAGTCATACCCTTTTCTTCACATGTTTAAACCCTTTGTCTAGTTTAGATGGGAGAAAGCAGATATGATGTGATATTGATCTGGGAAGACATTTTTAACTTTGTTTTTATTCACAAGTTATTGATTGTATTTACTCTGTATGTATCTTGATTTAAGAATGGGGCTGTGTCTAAGGGCATATGCTTGCAATGACTCTGTTCCATCCGATTTTCAGAAATGAACTGCATTAGTATTTGGTAAAAAGTTGTGTAAAAGTAAAAACTTAGCTATTGAGTTGAGCATTAATGCACATTTTAGTCATTTCAAATCTAAAATGTATACTCAGAAGTAGAAACAAAAGAGTGCATTTAAATATTTATTTAATCTGAAAAACCACATTCAAAAAAGCCTGTTTTTACACCAGAAATTAACATGTTTACGGCTTGGTACAAAAAAACATTTGATGAAGGATAATTGTTATTCACAATAAGGGGCTCGATGTAACGGTTTGTCAGGAGGCTTAAACCCGCCTCAGCTCCAGCTTTCAGCCTGTCGTTAGGTTGGCTGAAAGTTATGGTGAGAGCACTTCCAACATGGAGACCGCCATCGATGCAGGAACAAGTGGGTTACATCTCTCAGGCCATCCGGGGGAGACCTGCCTCGCAGTGAGTTGTTGAAGAAGGGAAGCGGGCCTTTCAACCGAAGTCCACCCCAACCGAACCAACAAATGCAGATGTTGTTGAGGCCTAGGTTTCTTCTTCTGTCTCTGCAGCTCTCTGGGCACATGGACGGACATAGCTGTCACCAATAATCCACACTGTCTATAGAAGAAATACAAAAATGTTCAATGAATGCCTCAGATAAGGCAACATGCACAGTTCACTACACGTGACAGCTCAGGGTGTGTTTTGTTATTAGCCACATCTGCAGGGATAATATTGAACAAGGTAGGCACAACTCATAATAATAGATGCCAGTCTTGAGATACATTTCTAATACCTACAGTTTTTGGGGTGTGCAGCTGACCCTTCGTCATCACTGGCCACAGACTCCATGACTTCAGGGCTCTGTAGAAAATAAATATCTTATGATAAATATAAAACATTTCTTTTTCAAGTGTCATGTTCACCCACATAGCTATCAGTAAATATAAGTCACAGACATTCCTCTTTTTGTCAGAACAGTAACAACCATGAACTGTATGCATTGTAATATTGATTTCTTCTGGATGTCTCTCATTTATTTACAGTCTATGTAAACAGTAGTTTTAACAACAACAACAAAGCTCTTTTATCGTTTTAAAACGGACTTCTTATCCTTTAATATGTAATTACACCCAAGCAATGATTTGTAACACAATACGAGAATTTATTTGTAAAGATCAGCCTCAAAGTGGTTCTTAAATTGTATGTTAAAACGATGCTAATGTATTGCTCTGCTAACCCGGTCTACTAACTGCTGTGACAAATAACTAATGACCATAATTATATCTTTAAAAAAAGTGTAGTTTTAATACTTAAATGATATATTTGGGATGACGATAATTCGTTGTAACTGTGTTATAGAAAAGTTTAATGTTAACTTACTGTTTATAGAGTTATCTCTGGACGAGTGGGAGCAGGAGAGCCGTAGGGGGTGATGCAGACGTTAGCTTTGTTGTGAAGTAGCTAGCGTCGAGCTGGTCGAGCATCGGCGGACTTAAGTCCCGCCTTAACGCTGTCGTTAGGTTGATCCCGCTTTGATCCAAGTTAGGTTGAGACAACAATTCCAATATGGATGCGGCCGTCGATTGCGTCCACAACGCGCGAGGCAGACTCCGTTGAGTCCTGATTGGACAGATTCTGCTTCCTCTGATTGGATAGTGAGTTGACAAGGTAGAGACGCGCTGATTGGCCAGAGGCTTAGGCGTAAAGACACTGTCAAAATTCGTGTTCGTAACTCAAGCTTGTGCTTGTAACTTCAGGGTCGCACGTGAAGACAGGAAATGTGTGTCTGTAACAAAAAAGCTCATGCTCGTAACTTCAGGGTCGCACAGGAAGATAGGAAATTTCTGCAATCTAATTTGTGAGCACAAAATAATAACTCAGCTTCACATTTTTTCCTCACGCATTAACACATTTTTTTCACAACAACAGAATTGTTTTACATATGCGCAGAATATTTCTACAGCTACAAAAGTTTTTTGTACATGTGCAAATCTTACCTGTGTGCACAAAACCTTTCTACGAGTTCAAAACCTTTCTACGAGTTCAAAATCTTTTTGACATGCAATTGATCCCATACCGCGGACCTGTAGAAAATATCATGAAAAAATGTTCATGAAAAAACGATGACCTCGAACATGTCGAAAATATCATGAAAACATTTTCATGAAAAAGAAAATGACCGCGGACCTGTCAAAAATATTATAAAAAAAAAATGTCTGAAATTTTCATGAAAAAACCATGACCACAGACCTGTATAAAATATCATGAAAAAAATGTCAGAAAATTTCATGAAAAAAAGATGACCGCGGACCTTTTTAAAATATCATGAAAAAAATGTCTGAAATTTTCATGAAAAAACAATGACCGCGGAACTTTCGAAAATATCATGTAAAACTGTTCATGAAAAAACTGACCGCCGACCTGTGTAAAATATCATGAAAAAAATGTTTGAAATTTTCATGAAAAAACGATGACCGCGGACATGTCGAAAATATTATGAAAAAAATTGATGACATTTTCATGAAAAAACGATGAACGCAGACCTGTCCAAAATAGCATGAAAAAAAATTCATGAAAAAAATATGACCGCGAACCTGTTGTCAATTTTCATGAAAAAAATGTTTGAAATTTTCATGAAAAAAAGATGACCGCGGACCTGTCGAAAATATCATGAAAAAAATGTCTGAAATTTTCATGAAAAAACCCTGACCACGGACATGTCGAAAATATCATGAAAAAAAATGTATGAAATTTTCATGAAAAAACGATGACCTCGGACCTGTTGAAAATATTATGAAAAAATGTTCATGAAAAAACGATGACCGTGGACCTGTAGAAAATATCATGAAAGAAATGTCTGAAATTTTCATGAAAAAACGATGACCTCGAACCTGTTGTCATTTTCATGAAAAAACGATGACAGCAGACTTGTCAAAAATATCAGGAAAAAAATGTCATGAAAAAAAGATGACCCCGGACCTGTGTAAAATAGCATGAAAAAAAATTCATGAACAAAAGATGACCGCGGACCTGTGAAAAATATCATGAAAAAAATGTCTGAAATTTTCATGGAAAAACGATGACCGCGGACCTGTTGTCATTTTCATGAAAAAACGATGACCGCGGACATGTCGAAATTATCATGAAAAAAATGTCTGAAATTTTCATGAAAAAACGATGACCGCAGACCTGTCAAAAATATCATGAAAAAAATGTCTGAAATTTTAATGAAAAAATGATGACCGCGGACCTGTTGTCATTTTAATAAAAAAAAAAACGATGACCGCGGACCTGTGTACAATATCATGAAAGAATTTTCATGAAAAAACTATGACCGCGGACTTGTCGAAAATATCATGAAAAAAATGTTTGAAATTTTCATGAAAAAACGATGACCGCGGACATGTCGAAAATATTATGAAAAAAATTTATGACATTTTCATGAAAAAACGATGAACGCAGACCTGTCCAAAATAGCATGAAAAAAAATTCATGAAAAAAATATGACCGCGGACCTGTGTAAAATTTCATGAAAAAAATGTTTGAAATTTTCATGAAAAAAAGATGACCGCGGACCTGTGTACAATATCATGAAAGAATTTTCAAGAAAAAACGATGACCGCAGACCTGTCCAAAATATCATGAAAAAAATGTCTGAAATAGTCTTAAAAAAATATGACCGCGGACATGACGAAAATTTCATGAATAAAATGTATGACATTTTCATGAAAGATGGATGACCGCTGACCACTGTAAAATATCATGAAAAAAATGTCTGAAATGTTCATGAAAAAATGATGACCGGGCTCCTGTAGACAATATCATGAAAAAAATGTCTGAAATTTTCATGAAAAAATGATGAACGCGGACCTGTCTAAAACGTCATGAAAACATTTTCATGAAGAAACAATGTCTGCGGACCTGTAGAAAATATCATGAAAAAAAAGTCTGAAATGTTCATGAAAAAAATATGACCACGGACCTGTTGTCATTTTCATGAAAAAACGATGACTGCGGACCTGTTCAAAATAGCACGAAAAAAAAAATTTCATTTTCAATTTATTCGTAAGGGGGGGTGGTGTTGCGTTTTTTTGAATATTTTAACGACAAATACATTTCAATTTATTCGTAAGGGGGGGGTGTTGCGTTTTTTTCAATTTTTTATCCTCAAAAAAATTTCAACTTTTTCATAAGGGGGGGTGTTGCGTATTTTTCAATTTATTCATAAGGGGGGGTGTTGCGTTTTTTAAAAATTTTTATCCACAAAAAATATTTCAACTTTTTCAGAAGGGGGGGGGGTGTTGCGTATTTTTCAATTTATTCGTAAGGGGGGGTGTTGCGTTTTTTTCAATTTTTTAACCACAAAAAAATTTCAACTTTTTCATAAGGGGGGGGTGTTGCGTATTTTTCAATTTATTCGTAAGGGGGGGTGTTGCGTTTTTTTCAATTTATTCGTAAGGGGGGGTGTTGCGTTTTTTTCAATTTATTCGTAAGGGGGAGTGTTGCGTTTTTTCCAATTTATTCGTAAGGGGGGGGTGTTGCATTTTTTTCAATTTTTTATCCACAAAAAAATTTCAACTTTTTCATGAGGGGTGGGTGTTGCGTATTTTTCAATTTATTCATAAGGGGGGTTGTTGCGTTTTTTTCAATTTATTCGTAAGGGGGGGGTGTTGCGTTTTTTTCAATTTAATCGTAAGGGGGGGGTGTTGCGTTTTTTTTCAATTTATTCGTAAGGGGGGGTTGTTGCGTTTTTTTAAATTTTTTAAAAGGGGGGGGGTGTTGCGTATTTTTCAATTTATTCGTAAGGGGGGTGTTGCGTTTTTTTCAATTTTTTAACCACAAACAAATTTCAACTTTTTCATAATGGGGGGTGTTGCGTTTTTTTCAATTTTTTATCCACAAAAAAATTTCAACTTTTTCATAAAGGGGGGGTGTTGCTAATTTTTCAATTTATTCGTAAGGGGGGGAGTGTTGCGTTTTTTTAAATTTTTTATCCACAAAAAAATTTCAACTTTTTCATAAGGGGGGGTGTTGAGTATTTTTCAATTTATTCGTAAGGGGGGGTGTTGCGTTTTTTTCAATTTTTTCGTAAGGGGGGGTGTTGCGTATTTTTTAATTTATTTGTAAGGGGTGGTGTTGCGTTTTTTTCAATTTTTTATCCACAAAAAAATTTCAACTTTTTCATAAGGGGGGGTGTTGCGTATTTTTCAATTTATTCGTAAGGGGGGGTGTTGCGTATTTTTCAATTTATTCGTAAGGGGGGGTGTTTCATTTTTTTCTATTTATTCGTAAGGGGGGGTGTTGCGTTTTTTCCAATTTATTCGTAAGGGGGGGGTGTTGCGTTTTTTTCAATTTTTTATCCACAAAAAAATTTCAACTTTTTCATGAGGGGTGGGTGTTGCGTATTTTTCAATTTATTCATAAGGGGGGTTTTTGCGTTTTTTTCAATTTATTCGTAAGGGGGGGTGTTGCGTTTTTTTCAATTTATTCGTAAGGGGGGTGTGTTGCGTTTTTTTAAAGTTTTTAAAAGGGGGGGGGGGTGTTGCGTATTTTTCAATTTATTCGTAAGGGGGGTGTTGCGTTTTTTTCAATTTATTCGTAAGGGGGGGTGTTGCGTTTTTTTCAATTTTTTATCCACAAAAAAATTTCAACTTTTTCATGAGGGGTGGGTGTTGCGTATTTTTCAATTTATTCATAAGGGGGGTTGTTGCGTATTTTTCAATTTAATTCGTAAGGGGGGGTTGTTGCGTTTTTTTCAATTTATTCGTAAGGGGGGTTGTTGCGTTTTTTTCAATTTATTCGTACGTGGGGTGTGTTGCGTTTTTTTCAATTTATTCGTAAGGGGGGGTGTTGCGTTTATTTCAATTTTTTATCCACAAAAAAATTTCAACTTTTTCATAAGGGGGGGTGTTGCGTATTTTTCAATTTTTTATCCACAAAAAAATTTCAACTTTTTCATGAGGGGGGGTTGCGTATTTTTCAATGTATTCATAAGGGGGGGGTGTTGCGTTTTTTTCAATTTATTTGTAAGTGGGGGGTGTTGCGTTTATTTCAATTTTTTATCCACAAAAAAATTTCAACTTTTTCATAAGGGGGGGGGTGTTGCGTTTTTTTCAATTTATTCGTAAGGGGGGGGTGTTGCGTTTTTTTTCAATTTATTCGTAAGGGGGGGTGTTGCGTTTTTTCAATTTTTTATCCACAAAAAAATTTCAACTTTTTCATAAGGGGGGGGTGTTGCGTATTTTTCAATTTATTCGTAAGGGGGGGTTGTTGCGTTTTTTTCAATTTTTTATCCACAAAAAAATTTCAACTTTTTCATAAGGGGGGGTGTTGCTTATTTTTCAATTTATTCGTAAGGGGGGGGTGTTGCGTTTTTTTCAATTTTTTTATCCACAAAAAAATTTCAACTTTTTCATAAGGGGGGGGTGTTGCGTATTTTTCAATTTTTTATCCACAAAAAAATTTCAACTTTTTCATAAGTGCGGGGTGTTGTGTATTTTTCAATTTATTCGTAAGGGGGGGGTTGCGTATTTTTCAATTTATTCCTAAGGGGGGGGTGTTGCGTTTTTTTCAATTTTTTATCCACAAAAAAATTTCAACTTTTTCATAAGGGGGGGGTGTTGCGTTTTTTTCAATTTATTCGTAAGGGGGGGGTGTTGCGTTTTTTTTCAATTTATTCGTAAGGGGGGGTGTTGCGTTTTTTTCAATTTTTTATCCACAAAAAAATTTCAACTTTTTCATAAGGGGGGGGTGTTGCGTATTTTTCAATTTATTCGTAAGTGGGGGTTGTTGCATTTTTTTCAATTTTTTATCCACAAAAAAATTTCAACTTTTTCATAAGGGGGGGTGTTGCGTATTTTTCAATTTTTTATCCACAAAAAAATTTCAACTTTTTCATAAGTGCGGGGTGTTGTGTATTTATCAATGTATTCGTAAGGGGGGTGTTGCGTTTTTTCCAATTTTTTATCGACCAAAAAATTTCAACTTTTTCATAAGGGTGGGTGTTGCGTTTTTTTCAATTTTTTATACACAAAAAAATTTCAACTTTTTCATAAGGGGGGGTGTTGCGTATTTTTCAATTTATTTGTAAAGGGGGGTGTTGCGTTATTTTCAATTTTTTATCCACAAAAAAATTTCAACTTTTTCATAAGGGGGGGGTTGCGTATTTTTTCAATTTATTCATAAGGGGGGTTGTTGCGTTTTTTTCAATTTATTTGTAAGGGGGGGGTGTTGCGTATTTTTCAATTTATTCATGAGGGGGGGTGTTGCGTTTTTTTCAATTTTTTGACCACAAACAGATTTCAACTTTTTTATAAGGGGGGGTGTTGCGTTTTTTTCAATTTTTTATGCACAAAAAAATTTCAACTTTTTCATAAAGGGGGGGTTTTGCTAATTTTTCAATTTATTCGTAAGGGGGGGGAGTGTTGCTTTTTTTTCAATTTTTTATCCACAAAAAAATTTCAACTTTTTCATAAGGGGGGGTGTTGCGTATTTTTCAATTTATTCATAAGGGGGGGTGGTGCATTTTTTAAAAATTTTTATCCACAAAAAAATTTCAACTTTTTCAGAAGGGGGGAGGCTGTTGCGTATTTTTCAATTTATTCTTAAGGGGGGGGTGTTGCGTTTTTTTAAATTTTTTATCCACAAAAAAATTTCAACTTTTTCATAAGGGGGTGTTGCTTATTTTTCAATTTATTCATAAGGGGGGGTGTTGCGTTTTTTTCAATTTTTTCGTAAGGGGGGGTGTTGCATATTTTTTAATTTATCTGTAAGGGGTGGTGTTGCGTTTTTTTCAATTTTTTATTCACAAAAAAATTTCAACTTTTTCATAAGGGGGGGGTGTTGCGTATTTTTCAATTTATTCATAAGGGGGGGTGTTGCGTATTTTTCAATTTATTCGTAAGGGGGGGTGTTGCGTTTTTTTAAATTTTTTATCCACAAAAAAATTTCAACTTTTTCATAAAGGGGGTGTTGCTTATTTTTCAATTTTTTCATAAGGGGGGGTGTTGCGTTTTTTTCAATTTTTTCGTAAGGGGGGGTGTTGCGTATTTTTTAATTTATCTGTAAGGGGTGGTGTTGCGTTTTTTTCAATGTTTTATTCACAAAAAAATTTCAACTTTTTCATAAGGGGGGGGTGTTGCGTATTTTTCAATTTATTCATAAGGGGGGTTGTTGCGTTTTTTTTCAATTTATTCGTAAGGGGGGGTGTTGCGTTTTTTCCAATTTATTCGTAAGGGGGGGGTGTTGCGTTTTTTTCAATTTTTTATCCACAAAAAAATTTCAACTTTTTCATGAGGGGTGAGTGTTGCGTATTTTTCAATTTATTCGTAAGGGGGGGTGTTGCGTTTTTTTCAATTTATTCGTAAGGGGGGGTTGTTGCGTTTTTTTAAATTTTTTAAAAGGGGGGGGGTGTTGCGTATTTTTCAATTTATTCGTAAGGGGGGGTGTTGCGTTTTTTTCAATTTATTCGTAAGGGGGGGTGTTTCGTTTTTAAAAAAAAGAATTTCGACAAAAAAATGTCAACTTTTTCATAAGGGCGGGGTGTTGCGTATTTATCAATGTATTCGTAAGGGGGGGTGTTGCGTATTTTTCAATTTATTCGTAAGGGGGGGTGTTGCGTTTTTTTCAATTTTTTAACCACAAACAAATTTCAACTTTTTCATGAGGGGGGTGTTGCGTATTTTTCAATTTATTCATAAGGGGGGGTGTTGCGTTTTTTTCAATTTTTTCGTAAGGGGGGGTGTTGCGTATTTTTTAATTTATCTGTAAGGGGTGGTGTTGCGTTTTTTTCAATTTTTTATCCACAAAAAAATTTCAACTTTTTCATGAGGGGTGGGTGTTGCGTATTTTTCAATTTATTCATAAGGGGGGTTGTTGCGTTTTTTTCAATTTATTCGTACGTGGGGTGTGTTGCGTTTTTTTCAATTTATTCGTAAGGGGGGGTGTTGCGTTTTTTTTCAATTTATTCGTAAGGGGGGGTTGTTGCGTTTTTTCAAATTTTTTAAAAGGGGGGGGGTGTTGCGTATTTTTCAATTTATTCGTAAGGGGGGGTGTTGCGTTTTTTTCAATTTAGTCGTAAGGGGGGGTGTTGCGTTTTTTTCAATTTTTTATACACAAAAAAATTTCAACTTTTTCATAAGGGGGGGTGTTGCGTATTTTTCAATTTAATTCGTAAGGGGGGGTGTTGCGTTTTTTAAAATTTTTTATCCACAAAAAAATTTCAACTTTTTCATAAGGGGGGGGGGGTGTTGCGTATTTTTCAATTTATTCGTAAGGGGGGTTGTTGCGTATTTTTCAATTTATTCGTAAGGGGGGGTGTTGCGTATTTTTCAATTTATTCGTAAGGGGGGGGTGTTGCGTATTTTTCAATTTATTCGTAAGGGGGGGGTGTTGCGTTTTTTTCAATTTATTCGTAAGGGGGGGTGTTGCGTTTTTTTCAATTTTTTATCGACAAAAAAATTTCAACTTTTTCATAAGGGGGGGTGTTGCGTATTTTTCAATTTAATTCGTAAGGGGGGGTGTTGCGTTTTTTAAAATTTTTTATCCACAAAAAAATTTCAACTTTTTCATAAGGGGGGGGGGGGTGTTGCGTATTTTTCAATTTATTCGTAAGGGGGGTTGTTGCGTATTTTTCAATTTATTCGTAAGGGGGGGGGTGTTGCGTATTTTTCAATTTATTCATGAGGGGGGTTGTTGCGTTTTTTTCAATTTATTCGTAAGGGGGGGGTGTTGCGTATTTTTCAATTTATTCGTAAGGGGGGGGTGTTGCGTTTTTTTCATTTTTTAACCACAAACAAATTTCAACTTTTTCATAAGGGGGGGTGTTGCGTATTTTTCAATTTATTCGTAAGGGGGGTTGTTGCGTATTTTTCAATTTATTCGTAAGGGGGGGGTGTTGCGTATTTTTCAATTTATTCATGAGGGGGGTTGTTGCGTTTTTTTCAATTTATTCATGAGGGGGGTTGTTGCGTTTTTTTCAATTTATTCGTAAGGGGGGGGGTGTTGCGTATTTTTCAATTTATTCGTAAGGGGGGGTGTTGCGTTTTTTTCATTTTTTAACCACAAAAAAATTTCAACTTTTTCATAAGGGGGGGTGTTGCGTATTTTTCAATTTATTCGTAAGGGGGGGTGTTGCGTTTTTTTCATTTTTTAACCACAAACAAATTTCAACTTTTTCACAAGGGGGGGTGTTGCGTATTTTTCAATTTATTCGTAAGGGGGGGGTGTTGCTATTTTTCCAATTTTTTATCGACCAAAAAATTTCAACTTTTTCATAAGGGGGAGTGTTGCGTATTTTTCAATTTTTTATCCACAAAAAAATTTCAACTTTTTCATAAGGGCGGGGTGTTGTGTATTTATCAATGTATTCGTAAGGGGGGGTGTTGCGTTTTTTTCAATTTTTTATCGACCAAAAAATTTCAACTTTTTCATAAGGGGGTGTGTTGCGTTTTTTCCAATTTTTTATCGACCAAAAAATTTCAACTTTTTCATAAGGGGGGGTGTTGCGTATTTTTCAATTTATTCGTAAGTGGGGGTTGTTGCGTTTTTTTCAATTTTTTATCCACAAAAAAATTTCAACTTTTTCATAAGGGCGGGGTGTTGTGTATTTATCAATGTATTCGTAAGGGGGGGTGTTGCGTTTTTTCCAATTTTTTATCGACCAAAAAATTTCAACTTTTTCATAAGGGTGGGTGTTGCGTTTTTTTCAATTTTTTAAACACAAAAAAATTTCAACTTTTTCATAAGGGGGGGTGTTGCGTATTTTTCAATTTATTTGTAAAGGGGGGTGTTGCGTTCTTTTCAATTTTTTATCCACAAAAAAATTTCAACTTTTTCATAAGGGGGGGTTGCGTATTTTTCAATTTATTCGTAAGGGGGGGTTGTTGCGTATTTTTCAATTTATTCGTAAGGGGGGGTGTTGCATTTTTTTCAATTTATTCGTAAGGGGGGGTGTTGCGTATTTTTCAATTTATTCGTAAGGGGGGGGTGTTGCGTTTTTTTCAATTTATTCGTAAGGGGGGGTGTTGCGTTTTTTTCAATTTATTCGTAAGGGGGGGTGTTGCGTATTTTTTAATTTATTTGTAAGTGGGGGGTGTTGCGTTTATTTCAATTTTTTATCCACAAAAAAATTTCAACTTTTTCATAAGGGCGGGGTGTTGTGTATTTATCAATGTATTCGAAAGGGGGGGTGTTGCGTATTTTTCAATTTATTCGTAAGGGGGGGGGTGTTGCGTTTTTTACAATTTATTCGTAAGGGGGGGTGTTGCGTATTTTTTAATTTATTTGTAAGTGGGTGGTGTTGCGTTTATTTCAATTTTTTATCCACAAAAAAATTTCAACTTTTTCATAAGGGGGGGGTGTTGCGTTTTTTTCAATTTATTCGTAAGGGGGGGTGTTGCGTTTTTTTCAATTTATTCGTAAGGTTTTTTTTTTTTCAATTTTTTATCCACAAAAAATTTTCAACTTTTTCATAAGGTGGGGGTGTTGCGTATTTTTCAATTTATTCGTAAGGGGGGGTGTTGCGTTTTTTTCAATTTTTTATCCACAAAAAAAATTCAACTTTTTCATAAGGGGGTGTTAATGCATATTTTTCAATTTATTCGTAAGGGGGGGTGTTGCGTATTTTTCAATTTATTCGTAAGGGGGGGTGTTGCGTATTTTTCAATTTATTCATAAGGGGGGGTGTTGCGTATTTTTCAATTTATTCGTAAGGGGGGGTGTTGCCTTTTTTAAAAATTTTTATCCACAAAAAAAATTCAACTTTTTCATAAGGGGGGGGGTGTTGCGTATATTTGAATTTATTCGTAATGGGGGGTGTTGCGTTTTTTTCAATTTATTCGTAAGGGGGGGTGTTGCGTTTTTTTCAATTTTTTATCCACAAAAAAATTTCAACTTTTTCATAAGGGTGGGGTGTTGCGTATTTTTCAATTTATTCGTAAGGGGGGGGTGTTGCGTATTTTTCAATTTATTTGTAAGGGGGGGTGTTGCATTTTTTTTTCAATTTTTTATCCACAAAAAAAATTTCAACTTTTTCATAAGGGGGGGTGTTGCATATTTTTCAATTTATTCGAATGGGGGGGGTGTTGCGTATTTTTCAATTCATTCATAAGGGGGGGTTTTGTGTATTTTTAGATTTATTCGTAAGGGGGGGTGTTGCGTTTTTTTCAATTTATTCGTAAGGGGGGGGTGTTGCGTATTTTGCAATTTATTCATGAGGGGGGTTTTGCGTATTTTTCAATTTATTCGTAAGGGGGGGTGTTGCGTTTTTTTCAATTTATTCGTAAGGGGGGGTGTTGCGTATTTTTCAATTTATTCGTAAGGGGGGGTGTTGCGTTTTTTTTAATTTATTCGTAAGGGGGGGTGTTGCGTTTTTTTCAATTTTTTATCCACAAAAAAATTTCAACTTTTTCATAAGGGCGGGGTGTTGTGTATTTATCAATGTATTCGTAAGGGGGGGTGTTGCGTTTTTTTCAATTTTTTATCGACCAAAAAATTTCAACTTTTTCATAAGGGGGGGTGTTGCGTTTTTTCCAATTTTTTATCGACCAAAAAATTTCAACTTTTTCATAAGGGGGGGTGTTGCGTATTTTTCAATTTATTCGTAAGTGGGGGTTGTTGCGTTTTTTTCAATTTTTTATCCACAAAAAAATTTCAACTTTTTCATAAGGGCGGGGTGTTGTGTATTTATCAATGTATTCGTAAGGGGGGGTGTTGCGTTTTTTCCAATTTTTTATCGACCAAAAAATTTCAACTTTTTCATAAGGGTGGGTGTTGCGTTTTTTTCAATTTTTTAAACACAAAAAAATTTCAACTTTTTCATAAGGGGGGGTGTTGCGTATTTTTCAATTTATTCGTAAAGGGGGGTGTTGCGTTTTTTTCAATTTTTTATCCACAAAAAAATTTCAACTTTTTCATAAGGGGGGGTGTTGCGTATTTTTCAATTTATTCGTAAGGGGGGGGTGTTGCGTATTTTTCAATTTATTCGTAAGGGGGGGTGTTGCGTTTTTTTCAATTTATTCGTAAGGGGGGGGTGTTGCGTATTTTTCAATTTATTCGTAAGGGGGGGGGTGTTGCGTTTTTTTCAATTTATTCGTAAGGGGGGGTGTTGCGTTTTTTTCAATTTATTCGTAAGGGGGGGTGTTGCGTATTTTTTAATTTATTTGTAAGTGGGTGGTGTTGCGTTTATTTCAATTTTTTATCCAAAAAAAAATTTCAACTTTTTCATAAGGGCGGGGTGTTGTGTATTTATCAATGTATTCGAAAGGGGGGGTGTTGCGTATTTTTCAATTTATTCGTAAGGGGGGGGTGTTGCGTTTTTTTCAATTTATTCGTAAGGGGGGGTGTTGCGTATTTTTTAATTTATTTGTAAGTGGGTGGTGTTGCGTTTATTTCAATTTTTTATCCACAAAAAAATTTCAACTTTTTCATAAGGGGGGGTGTTGCGTTTTTTTCAATTTATTCGTAAGGGGGGGTGTTGCGTTTTTTTCAATTTATTCGTAAGGTTTTTTTTTTTCAATTTTTTATCCACAAAAAATTTTCAACTTTTTCATAAGGTGGGGGTGTTGCGTATTTTTCAATTTATTCGTAAGGGGGGGTGTTGCGTTTTTTTCAATTTTTTATCCACAAAAAAAATTCAACTTTTTCATAAGGGGGTGTTAATGCATATTTTTCAATTTATTAGTAAGGGGGGGTGTTGCGTATTTTTCAATTTATTCGTAAGGGGGGGTGTTGCGTATTTTTCAATTTATTCGTAAGGGGGGGTGTTGTGTATTTTTCAATTTATTCGTAACTGGGGGTGTTGCCTTTTTTAAAATTTTTTATCCACAAAAAAAATTCAACTTTTTCATAAGGGGGGGGGGGGTGTTGCGTATATTTGAATTTATTCGTAATGGGGGGTGTTGCGTATTTTTCAATTTATTCGTAAGGGGGGGTGTTGCGTTTTTTTCAATTTTTTATCCACAAAAAAATTTCAACTTTTTCATAAGGGTGGGGTGTTGCGTATTTTTCAATTTATTCGTAAGGGGGGGGGTGTTGCGTATTTTTCAATTTATTTGTAAGGGGGGGTGTAGCATTTTTTTTTCAATTTTTTATCCACAAAAAAAATTTCAACTTTTTCATAAGGGGGGGTGTTGCGTATTTTTCAATTTATTCGAATGGGGGGGGTGTTGCGTATTTTTCAATTCATTCATAAGGGGGGGTTTTGTGTATTTTTCAATTTATTCGTAAGGGGGGGTGTTGCGTTTTTTTCAATTTATTCGTAAGGGGGGGGTGTTGCGTATTTTGCAATTTATTCATGAGGGGGGTTTTGCGTATTTTTCAATTTATTCGTAAGGGGGGGGTGTTGCGTTTTTTTCAATTTATTCGTAAGGGGGGGTGTTGCGTATTTTTCAATTTATTCGTAAGGGGGGGTGTTGCGTTTTTTTTAATTTATTCGTAAGGGGGTGTGTTGCGTTTTTTTCAATTTTTTATCCACAAAAAAATTTCAACTTTTTCATAAGGGGGGGGGGGGGGGGGGGGGGTGTTGCGTATTTTTCAATTTATTCATAAGGTGGGGGTGTTGCGTATTTTTCAATTTATTCGTAGGGGGGGGAGTGTTGCGTTTTTTTTCAATATCTTAAAGACAAAAAAATTTCAACTTTTTCATAAGGGGGGGTGTTTCGTATTTTTCAATATATTCGTAAAGGGGGGGTGTTGCGTTTTTTTAAATTGTTCATCCAAAAAAAATTTTAAACTTTTTCAGAAGGGGGGGTGTTGCGTATTTTTCAATTTATTGGTAAGGGGGGGGTGTTGCTATTTTTTCAATATTTTAACGACAAAAAAATTTCAACATTTTCGGAAGGGGGGGTGTGTTGCGTATATTTCAATTTATTCATAAGGAGGGGTGTTGCGTATTTTTCAATTTATTCGTATGGGGGGGGTGTTGCGTATTTTTCAATTTATTCGTAAGGGGGGGTGTTGCGTATTTTTCAATTTATTCGGAAGGGGGGGTGTTGCGTATTTTTCAATTTATTCGTAAGGGGGGGGTGTTGCGTTTTTTTCAATTTTTTAACCACAAAAAAATTTCAACTTTTTCATAAGGGGGGGCGTGTTGCGTATTTTTCAATATATTCGTAAAGGGGGGGTGTTGCGTTTTTTTCAATTGTTCATCCAAAAATTTTTTTAAACTTTTTCAGAAGGGGGGGTGTTGCGTATTTTTCAATTTATTGGTAAGGGGGGGTTTTGCGTTTTTTTCAATTTTTTAACCACAAAAAAATTTCAACTTTTTCATAAGGGGAGGTGTTGCGATTTTTTTCAATTTTTTATCCACTAAAAAATTTCAAC